>ML296838.1:673-25051 GCA_005239495.1 Nicotiana undulata | reverse complement strand
ACCAAAATCAGCCAAATAGGCTAGCCTTCAGGAACCAAGTGTTCCTGAACTGGCCAAAACACTACCGAATCTCGAACTACCGGCCCACCCAAGTCATAAGGCACGAGTAGTTGCTATGGGAAGAGTCATTCACGGGAACGGAGTCCCAACACACGAAACGACCGGCTGGGTCGTTACAGTACTACTCAAAGTGGCACCCATGAAGGGTGTTATGAGGTTCGGATAGAGAGGAAAGCTGAGTCCGCGATTTATCGGTCCTTTTGAGGTGCTTCAGAAGGTAGGAGAGGTGGCTTATAGACTTGATTTGCCACCCATCTTGTCGAGTGTTCATCCGGTGTTTCATGTGTCGATGCTCAGAAAATATGTTGGTGATCCGTCTCATGTATTAGACTTCAGCACAGTTCAGCTCGAGGGTGGTATGTCATACGAGGTTGAGCCATTAGCTATTTTAGCTCGTGAGGTCATAAAGCTGAGATCTAAGGAGATAACATCAGTGAAAGTGCACTGGAGAGGTCAACCAGTAGAGGAGGCTACTTGGGAAACCAAGCGGGAGATGCAGAGCAAATATCCTCATTTGTTTGAGACTCCAGGTATGTCTCTAGACTCGTTCGAGGACGAACGTTTGTTTAACAGGGGGAGAATTTAACGACCCGGTCTGTCGTTACGAAAAACCTGCATTATAACTGTTGTTATTGACTTATTATAGATTGATTATTCTGTTATTAATATGTTAGAGTTGATAGGCTTGGAATCGGAATGGTTAAATGAGAATTCAGGCACTTAGTCCTTAAGAATAGCCTTAAAAATGGGAAAAGTCAACTAAGAGTTGACTTATTGGTAAACGACCTCGGAATGCAGATTTTATGGCTCGGATAGCTTCATTAGGTGATTTGGGACTTAGGAGTGTGTTCAGAATAATTTTGTGATGTCCGGTGTAGAATTAGGCTTGAATTGGTGAAAGTTAGTTTTTGGCGATTCCGGTCGGCAGTGGAAAATAGGCTATCGAGGTCGGAATGGAATTCTGACAGTTGGAACAAGTTCGTAATGTCATTTTGTATATGTCTGCAAATTTCAGGTCAATCGGAGTTGATTTGGATAGTTTCGGCATCATTGGTGAATTTTAGAAATATCAAAGTTCTTAGGCTTGAATCCGATGTAAATTTGGGGTTTTGATCTTAGTTTTGGTGTTTTGAGAGTACAACTATGCTTGAATGATGTTATGGGACGTGTTGGTAAGTTTGGTTGGTGTCCCGAGGGGCTCAGAATTGATTTCGGTTGGTTAACAGACTCGTTGGGAATGGAAAACACTGCTGGTTTTCTGGTGTTTCTGCACAGGGAATTAACCTTATGCGTTCGCGGAAGGGGGCCGCGTTCGCATAGGGGAAATGGGAGCTAGGGGATTTTGGTCTATGCGTTCGCGACTGGGAAGGTGCGAACGCGGAGAGGAATTTGCCAGTGCATCGCGAACGCGGGGCTACTGGTGCGTTCGCGTAGGGTTATTTCACTCGAGGGTCCCCCAGGCCATTTGGTCTATGCGTTCGCGGGCTTGGGGATGCGAACGCGAAGGGTCGTCCGAGCAAGGCAGTGCGAATGCAGCGCGTTGACCGCGAACGCAAAGGGAAAAGGAGGTTGGTCAACGCGAACGCGAAGAGTATTGACCTGGGCATTAAATAATTAAACCCTCCGCGACTTAAACCTTATTTCCACCATTTTTGTACGGACTAAGAGGTTTGGGGGCGATTTTTGAAAAGGGAAATCCTTGTTCTTCATAGAGGTAAGTGTTCTAATCATTAAAACTCGTTTATGGATGATAATAGAACGTAATCTCAGCCTTTAATTCATGAAAAACAGTAGAAAAATAGGATTTTGGGGCATGAGATTATGAGACCTTCAAGGGTCGATTTGAGGGGTCAAACGGACTCCGGTGTTGTTCTTTATATGTATGGAATCCTGAGAAGATGAAGAGCACTTTTATGTAAAAATTTCTGAGTTTCAGGACGCGGGCCCGGGGGTCGGGTTTTGCCCGATTTCAGATTTTTGAGTAAATTTGATATCTTTTGATTGGAAATTGTTCCTTAAGCACATATTGATGATAAGAATCTAAACTTGGTAGATTTTGAGCCTTCGGAGGTTGATTCGAGAGGCAAGCGTGTTGCGGAATAATTCCGGGCTAGTTTTGAGGTAAGTAATGTCTTTAAATCCTGTCCTGAGGGTATGAAACCCCGGACTATGCACCCTTCACGGGTTTTGAAAATGCAAAGGTGGAAACTTTGGATATACACTCTCTACTTGGGAAACTATTGAGTTGCGAAACTGATTTCTAAGCTTATGCTTAATTATTATTTATATGTTATGATATGTTTTGGGTTGTAAGCCGTGTTTGGGGCCTAGTGACGATCTGTTTAGCCCTTGGGGGACTGTTTTACTGTGTTTCCTCACTTGATATGTTGTGATTTACACTCAGTCATTTCCTGATAAATTGTTTTGACACTCAGAGTATTTTGATACTATTTCTTGAAAAATGAAACACTGTTTTGGGTCGAGAACCCGGTTTGTTTATGGCCTAAGGGCTAATTGAAAGTGTCTGACTGAGTTAGGCTTTCAGGCCTATATTGTGAGGAGGCTTCCAGGATTTATGAGAGAGGTGAGGAGGCTTCCAGGCCTTATGAGTGATGTGAGGAGGCTTCCAGGCCTTATGAGAGAGGTGAGGAATCTTCCAGGCCTTATGAGTGATGTGAGGAGGCTTCCAGACCTTATGAGTGATGTGAGGAGGCATCCAGGCCTCATGAGAGAGATGAGAAGGCTTCCATGCCTTATGTTATTATTGCGCTTGGGCTGTAGGAGCCCCTCCGAAGTTTGTAACACACCCCCAGTGAGCGCCGGTACCGATTGAGTGATGATGATTGCCCGCGGGGCTGATACTGAGTGATTGAGGGAATGCCTGAGGGCATGGTTACGATAAATGATTTTGCCCCGAGGGGCGTGTTTATGATGATTTTACTATGTTTCGAGCTACGATTTACTTCAGTTTCAAACTGGGTATTATTGAGAATTTTACTGAGAATTTTACTGAATATACTGATATTGTACTTGTTTCAAAGGTTTTCTGAAAACTGATTGCGAACTCATTATTTGATGAATACTACGTGGTGACTTGGTGTTTTACTGGTTTGTGGAATTATGTACATGTTCTGTGTGTTTATATTACTCAGGCTGTGATTTATTTTCATTACTACTGAGTTGGCGTACTCATAAAGACTCCCTGTGCCTCTATGCACAGATCCATGTACTAGCTCGCAGCAGTAGCTGACGCAGGTTCGATAACAACATTCACGGGATTTTGAGGTAGCTGTCCAGCGTCCACAGCTTCTCCATTTCCCCTCCTTATTTAATTTTAGCATTTGATTCGGAGACATATATCATAAATTTAGCAGAGTTAGATTTATTTATTCTTAGATGCTTATGACTATTGACTCCAGTTCTTGTGAGGTTTATTTAGAATATTATGAGGAAGCTAAGACTTAATTGTATTATTTATGCTATGGATGCATGCTTATTATTTAATTGTGAACTACTATAATTGAATAAACGCGTAGTAAGGTGATGGTTGGCTAGCCTAGTTCCACGATAGGCGCCATCACGGCCTGTTAGGATTTGGGATCGTGACAAGTTATTTCATCATTTATTTTCTCAGTGAATTTAATTAAATTAGATTATTGGTAATCGACTTACCTAGCGGGTTGGGTTAGGTGTCATCACAACGAGTTGAATTTTGGATCGTGACAAACAATTAGGTAGATTGCTATTTATTATTTTAATTAACTACTATTGCCCACGCATGATCAAAAAGAAAAATAGGTATGGACGAATTCAAAATCTAGAGGTTTTCTAACAAGGCCTCTTATATTTGAATCTAAATTCTAGTTTAATTATTAAGATATTATCTATAAATATGAATATTGAATAAGATTATGTATTTTTCAGCATCTAAATGAGTATATTGAATTTGAATGCAAGCAGACTCTATGCCAAGAGAATATACATACTCATGGAGAAGACGAATACATAAAGTCTTACCCCTGTTGAAGATGGACGAATACAACAGGCACGAGTATGATCCGAAGGTAGTTTCATTGGGACCTTATCACCGTGGTAAACCAGAGCTGCAGCTAGCAGAGGATTTCAAGGATATAGCCCTTGAAATGGGATTTCAAGGATATAGCCCTTGAAATGTTTGTCTCAGGCAATAACAAGGACGTAGCTTATTTCTATAACAAGATACTAGAAGTTGTCGACAATGCAATAAATTGTTATGTTGATGGCTCCACAGACAAGTACAATGATCATGAATTTGCCTTAATGATGCTTCTTGATGCCTGCTTTATTATCAACCACATCGAGCTTAGCACTTCAGATAGGTATAACAAACTCAGAACCACCAGGCACTATCTTGGAATGTTGGCGTTGTCAACTCTAAGAAGGATGAAGTTCGTCAGTTACAAGCAAAAACTTCAACTTTAGAGCTGAAGTTCGCCAGTTACAAACAAAAACTTCAGCTCTAGAGCTGAAGTTTGACAGTTACAAAATAAAAACATCAACTCTAGCTAGTTACAAAAATAAAAACTTCAGCTCTAGAGCTGAAGTTTGCCAGTTACAAAACAAAAACTTCGGCAGTTACAAAAACAAAAATTTCAGCAATTACAAACAAAAACTTCAGAAAATAAAGAGCAAAACTTCAGCTACTATGCTTAAGTTCAGCAATTACAAACAAAAACGTCAGCACACTTGCTACTTCAGTCCCGTCCTACTAGAATGCTGAAGTTTTGCGTGATTGCCTTTGCTACTTCAGCCCAGTATGCTGAAGTTACGCGAAAAAGTGGATACGCTTGTAATTTTTTTGCAAAGCGGACACAAGTTAAAACATGACCCAAAAACCGGGTATAGATGCAAATGCCCCATATTTTCTCTACTATTTTCTAATTACTTACAATGCTAGAAAAAATAAATAAAGAAATACTTAATTAAGTGTCCAACGTCGTACTACACACATCACATATGAGAAGATGGGTGGATTCCAACTCTTCTCCTCAATTCATAGAAATTCGTAATAATTTCATGGGACATCCTATTTGGTCACTCCAAAAAATATATATATATATATGTTTAACTGATACCCAATTTTTAAGGTAACGTTTATATCTTTTCTTCGTTGTTACTTTCTTGTTCTCTGTATTCCTATCCCATGTATCCATGAGCCATTTGGTTTTTCTTCTTCTTCTTCGAAGTTGCAAAACACCATTATAGGTTATGCTTAGGATTTATTTTCATTCTTCTTCTTAATGGCAAACAATGGCGAAGTTAGGAATTTCATATAGGGTGTTCAAACTTGAAATAAGTGGGAAAAAATTCCCGATAAATGGTGTTCAATATATGTTAGACACCATCAATATCTACTATTTTACCTATATATGCATTGTAACTTTTCGACGAATGGTGGTCAGTTGACCACCCATAGGGCTATATACGTTCGCCCCTGGTTGCAAAACGGTTTTATTAGATTTGTAGTTGTTTTGCCAATTTGAAGAAGTTTATTCTTTTTGATATTTGAAAGTTATGTTTCAAATTTGAGCTCATTTGGATTGATTTTGGGTGTTGAAGTTGAAATTCGAAGAACACGTTTACGTTCTGAACTTAGAATTCAATTTCTGAAGTTGCATTAAAGTCATAGAACTACTTAAGACTTGAATTTTCTAAAGTTGCATTTGTAGGACAGAAGAACTTAAGATTCGATTTCTGAAGTTGCATTGAAGAGATGAATTACTTCGGATCCCAATGGGTCAATATTGCAAATTTTTGTGCAATGCGACTATAACTTCAATGGCGGCCCAAAAAATGGGTATATGTGAAAATGTCCCAAACGAATTTCAAACAAAATGAATTTCTACTCGTTTGGGCTTGCTAATCCCAAGTGTTTGTCCTATTTTATGAGCCTTAAAAGCCTAGAAAGAACCAGAGAAAAGGGCCCAATTACTGAGCTTTATTTTGTAGACTAATTTGCAGTGGATTGACACAATATGTCTCGAGCAAAATGAGCATTAGTCATTTGATCCTTATATCTCACCCTATAAATCCCCCATGAGAAGAAAAAGCCAAAATTATTTTTTAGAATATTTGATCACGCTCAACTATGTCTTATAAAAAGATTAAGCGGGCGTTGCAAATATAATTTGAGTATTTTGCCCATAGTCGAATCCCACAGAGAATTAACCTATCAATTATTGTTGTTAGACTCACTCGATTCTCAGTAATCAATTTCCCAAAAGTTATGAATATCAATTTCTGGTATTTTTACTAACTACAACTGAATGAAATTAGTAAGCTAAAATATAACTAATACTGAGGTATAAACAAATGCGATAAGGATCTAAGGTTATAGTTTCCCCTGTTGCTGGAATCTCTTATTGTATATTTCATAAAGTTTGGCCTAATTATCTCTATAAATCATAAACACTCATGTTACTGTAATTCTCTCTCGAGAAATTACGTTAATTTACTAGACGCACTCTCTCGAGCTACGCTAGCTGACATTTATTACAGTTCACTTTAGATTGCACCCAAGGTATCGTTACCTCTAATCCAACCTTTAAACCCTTGGTTATGGATCTCTCCTATACATTGGAAGTGGTGTTGTTCAACAACTACCTAAATATACACTCTCTCTCGAGCATATACACACTAAATAGGCATATCTAATTGAGGGCCCTTCAATCAACTACAACAAGAACGTAGTTGAACAAATAGAGATGAAAACCAAGCAAACTATATTAATATAACAATAAGTTCATCCTCAACGGGTTCCACCAAAACCTTAGACTACATATTAGCTATTCATAAAAGTATGTGAAATTACAATACTAAAAGTCATAACTAACAATGAAAAATAAGAATTCGAAGGAAAAACTCGTAGAAGAATTCCCCCGCCTTGATCCTATTGTGTCTCTTGCCTCCTTAGGTCGAATTTGTGTCCAAAATATGTCCAATCCGCTAAAAATAACGTTCTCCCATGTATATATATACCAAGTAGGGTCGGGCCCAAACAATTATACCTTCTCCTACGCGAAAAAAGATGATTTTCCAGGTCTGGACTAGCACGGTCGCGCTAGTGGCCGCGCTAGTAGCCAAGTATTCTGCCCCAGGTCCGCATCAAGTCCGCAGTCACAGTTTCAACCGCGTTTTTCACCCTGTTCCATTTGGAATTTGGAAAATTGTAAAAACATGAAAGTTGTAGCCCTTTGACTTAGATTTACAACCTTATATTATATAGCCCAAATGGAGTTTGGAGCGAAAAGGTATGTCCATTTTACTAGACAATACGCAATATGCTTCCTCGAGTCTTCATTTGTTCTTAACTATCAAATTTGACTCCCGAACACGATCCCCGCTTAATCCTTGAGCTTTTACTCAGACTTCAAAGCTTCAAATCACTTAAATTCATTCCATAACATCTTTATAGCTCGGAATCACTCTTACAAGTCATAAAACATACAGTGCAAAACACTAGTGATTAAAGCTCAACTCAATTAAAGTGCAGTATACTAGAGTGTAATAAGCGACTAAAATACGTAATTATAGCTCATCATCAATATTATTACTTAAATAATTGATCAAACTCAAATCTAGATGGGAGTAAAATAAATGAGAGTAGGTTACTTCTGTTGGAAAGTTGGGACTATGTCCAGTTTCAGATTCTATTTTCTTTTCTTTTGAGCTGTACATATCTCTTTGGCAATAAATTTTTTTATTTATCCCCCTCCCCTTGCAAAAAAAAAAAGGAAAATTACCAGTTATGTCCATTTATAAGTAGCTCATTACAAAAATTGGTCAATTGATTAAATATTACCAATGTTAGCCAAGTATTACTAATATTAGCCAATTAGCTATTTGTAGCAAAAAAATATCAAAATTTTGCTTTGTTTTGAGTGGGTGTTATTAGAATAGATTGGACACAACTTAAGGAGTTTGAATCTCAGTTTTGGGATGGTTTGGTGAAGTTTTGAGGTGGCTTGAATTGAAAATTCGAAGTAAAAACTAAACATGAAAAAATAGCGATATGTGTATCACATATTAGGGGTGGGCATAATACCAGCCGAACCGAAAAAACCGGCCGAACCGTGAATTTTGGTTTTTCGGTTTCGGTTTAATCGGTTATTCGGTCGGTGCACGATTTTTAAATTATTAAATTTCAGTTTTTCGGTGCGGTTTACGGTTTTGGTGTTTCGGTTTTTGGTTAAACCGAAAAACCGAACTTCTCTGAACTTGACTGCAGATTTTACGCTATCTCATGGACAGGGAACAGAACCCCACTTATTTTTAGCAACCAACCCCAACGGATAAAAAGAAAAGTCAGCACAATGTTGTCTTCCATGGTTGCTCTCAATTAAGTCGTAGCTTTAATATCCTTCAAAACAATAACCAAGCAATAACCAAGCAATTTCACCAAGTTTCTATGTTTCAGACCCAATAAAGCTTCTACCTCCCTCGTAAAGTCCTTTGCTTTAGCCCCGCCATCCAGTGTTTGAAGCAAATAATAAGATAAGATGAAACATTGATTTAATTTTCTTCAACAAGCCTTTCTTACTAAGCTACAACACTAAGCTTAATCGCAAATTCTCTTACAAACAATGATGTGAAGTTAACAATGGCTATAGTTAATAATTTTTAAAGGTGAAAATACGTGACCATGTGCACGAACTAATCTGCTAGTGAGAAACCGCTTTATTGTAACTCTAGTATTGCCAAACAAGATACCATAATAAACAATGGGATAATCTCCACAAACAACTACATTTTCATCAGCAAAGTCATCTGTTGCTGCTTCAATCTCAGATAATGTAAACTGGTAACTAGGCCTAACATCAAAAGCAACAGGAGGATGAGGATATCTAGCTGCTGACTCTAAATCCATCGCACTACTCAGTGGTCCACTGCCTTCACTAGAGAATATCACTTGTTTTTCTGGGGTTCCAATGCCCATTTCAATCTTGCGCGTAGAATGAGTAGCCTTTAACGGAAAGAGGAGTAGAATGAGTCCTGCACGTAATGTTGGCTGATGACAAAAGCTGTCTTTCTTAAGGTATGAGTATATGTGCATGTTCATCAAGAATTCTGAGACTTTAAGGTATAGAATGTGACCATTAATGGTCAGTAAAACTTAACGGGATTTAAGTCTGGACTTCTAATTTACATTGATTTATTAACTAATAAGCTGAAAATACAGCAAAAGTCTGGATCCATTGTAAATCCAAGATATAAAAATCTTGAACCATTAATAATCGAAAAAACTAAACCGGAAATAACCGAACCGAACTTTGAAAAAACCGAACCGAACCGTAAATACTTTGGTTTGATTTGGTTATTAATATTACAAAACCGAAAATCGATAAACCGAGCCGTACTTTCATAAGAACCGACCGAACCGACCGACGCCCACCCCTATCACATATATATCATATTTGTATCAATTGTGTATCACATATATATCCATGTATAATGTGTGTGAGATACATGCGTGATACATGTGTCGTAGAAGAATTTTTTGAACTCAATTTAATTACAAATTTTGATACAAAACCAGTCCAAATCACCTCCAATCTTCCTCAAATTTTGTATATTGACTTATCTATATATTTCAATGAATTTCAATTATACCCATTGGAAAAGTCACTTTTTTTTATTATATATTTTTAGAATATTGTATATTTTCTTTGTATTTCATCACCTTATTTGCTACCTCACCCATGAAATTTCCTTTCCGTCCTGTATCTAGTGTTGCTTATCACGCTTAAAAATATAGAAGGTGATTTTTTCATGTGATTCTTTGAGAGAAAGAACCCTATTATTTGGTTTTTCAATTTTTGTTGGCTAGTTGTGGTAAGTCTATAACTAATGACTAGAGGTTGGTAAATAAAGATTTATTTGGGACATTTGTATAAGTTTCCCAAAACAAAAAATAGAGTACGGGAGCACACGACTGTTCCTTTGGGATGCTACAAGAATGCAAATAGTTATTGGGCCACACAAATTGCTAACTAGATGGTAGAAACAAGAGATTTTTACCTAGCTATATTGTATTAGAAACTTATTTACCTATATTCTATATGTTTTGTAGTTTTTAATAAGCATCTAAGTTTTTCTTACAAATTGTATGCATTGCTCCTTAAAAGGCTATCACCCCATTATTAGCGCCTTCAATTAAGGGATTCAATTACATCCTTTCCCTTTTTTTTTCCTTTTTTTTCTCTCTCCTTTAAAAAAATTTAAAATCCCTTAATCTACGCTCTGAATCTCCATCTTCTCTCTTCCCACCATTGTTGACAACTTTATATTATTAAAAAATAATTTAAAAATTGTATGATAACCATATCATAATTGTATGCGAATTGTATCAGATAGATGTCTAAAACATAATTGTATTATTCTTGTATCTAACTTGTATCCGGTACAATAATACCCAAAAGAATACCTGATAAAAAATTAATAAATTAATATACAATTATCATACTTGTGATACAAATTGTGAAATTCGTTACGAACTCACAACTGCTCGTAACAATATACAATTATCATACATTTGTAATACAATTCCTGCAACAATTATGATACGTATACAATTATAATACAATCGTGATACATTTCTGAAATATTGTGATACGATTACGATCTTCATTCTTCAAGTTTCAACTACAACTCTACATTAAAAATATAATATAATCGTATTATAATTGTATCAGTATTGTATCGAGTATTGGGGTTGATGTATCATATACAAGTCACATACAATAAGATTTTGGAAAGAAAGAAAACAAGATTCAAAACTTACCCACAACTTGATTCTAGAGCAATATTCCGAATTTCGTCTACATTGTATCAATAAGAAAAGAGATTTGGATGATTGAAAGAGAGAAATTGGATATCAAAAGCTTTGGAAGAGGAAATAATCTGCAATTTGGGGGGATAACAGTGGGTGATTGAAAGAGAGAAAACGAATATCAAAAGCTTTGGAAGAGGAGTGGGTAAGCGAGATTGTTGGGTTAGGAAGAGAGAATTCCTTTGGGTAATGTAAGGGAGAATTCTTACGGTGGGTAAGTACAAATTTGGGTAATTTTTTAAAGAAAGAGAGAAGATATTTTTGTAATCCTTTGGAAAAGGAAGAGAATCTTAAATGTCGAGGATTATGTGTAACGTTACACTATATTTAAGGTATTTTGTATTTCCTCGTTTTTATGATTTTGTATAAAATTAGTAAATATAGGTATATAAAGTAATTAACAAGGAACCTAAATAAAGGTAGTAAGTATGTTTCTATTATAGGAATCACTTTAATCACTTTAACGGGCTGCTAGTTAAGAATTAGCCGGTGCGTCATGAATTTATCTTTTTCAGTTCAATTTTTCAGGACAAAAATATCCTGAATTGTTCTGAAATTAATATTTTTAATTTAAAATTTTAGGACAAAATAAATACTGACTAATTTCTAAATAGCATCCCCGAGAATGACTATCCGTGCACTTGGCTACGAAGTCTTGTCTTCAAATACATTAAATTGTGAGACATACTACGAAAGACTGGGCGGTAAGTAGTAATTATCCCTTCGTCCTTAATGGTGGTTTGAGTCTGAAAACGAATTTGCTTTTGCTAGAGAGCGTATTATTCTCCAAAGCGGGACTTCACGGAATGAATCTAAATTAGTCGGGTCCCAAAATATGTAAGGAAGACTGAGTGAATTTTTTTTTTGCTTAAATTATTTGCCACGTCATTGATGATGGTGCTTTAACAAGTGATGACGTGAAAGGAAATATTCCGTATTCTCTCCCTGCCCAATCTTATCTTATTTTATTGAAAAACAAATGCAAGTTCAATTGACATGGGAATGTTTTTGTAGGTGATGTTGATGCCCAGAATTATTATAGAAAGAGTGATTTGAAATTTATAACCAGCGAATAAATCGAGTGAAATTTATTATTCATGTAATTATCTTTCGTATGATAATAAAAATTTAATATATAGGATTATATTCATACTGTGAACGTAATTTAATATGTTTCTTACAAGTTACTAATTTCATCATTGTGACAATAACATGTAATTATCTTTTTATGATCTGATAATACAAAAATTCATCGGAATATAAAATCTAAACACGAAATTAAACAAAGGAAAAATTAGGTGGAGCACAACGTGCTCACAATATGGAAACCACGTTACATAAAAAAGCATGCCATGCATTACTTAACAATAAATTAAATAATTAGCTGTTTGATTTCGAAGAACTTTTGTCCAAAAATCAGTCAGCACGTATTTCTCTGTCCCTTCTTTGTTTATTACGATAGACAAAAGGAACGAATCAAATCATATGATTTGCCACTTAAAATGTGGCTAAAATCAGATTACTACAGTTGTATGCACATTATGGGGGAATAAATTAGCTGTAATATCCTACGTGATTCAGCAAATGAATTGAAGTATAATTTGAAAATGACCTCAAACTAAATAAACAAAATATAGACTTCATCTCAAATATTTTTATGTGCTAATTAAGTTTGTATATTAAAAATAATGTATATATCTTTGCTGAAAATTAGATAGGTTTAACCCGAACCCTTGCCGGAAAATTAGGTTGTACATATAAGGTAAAATTCGGTTTGTGTCTTTATTTATTATATTTTAGATCGTCTTTACAAAGCCCAAAAAGATAATTCGATCGTCAAGGGGTTCAAAACTTTTGTGAGGTCAATTACCCGGACTACCAAAAGGAAGAAAATCACTTTCATAACTTATAAACGAAAGCCATTTTCTCTACAATAATCTTATCTTTTAATGCCATATTGTTTGCTTATAAGCTACACTTTTAATTATTATTAATCTTTAGTATGGAAAATAAATCAAAATACTTTCTAGTTGCTACTTATAACAATCTTTAGGAGTATAATTTTTTCTAAAAATATTTTTCACTCATCATTTAAAAATAAAAAATTATTCTTTAAGAAAATATTATAACTTCTGTTATGATTAGGAAAAAAGAAGTTGACATTTGTGAGTTAAGACAACTAATTTAACGAACTTTACCTCTTTAACCCTCTTATGCCACCTGTATAAATTCATGTCTTCTTCTTTCCAAATCTCTCATTCAATTCTTATAAAACTCTGCAACAAAATATATGCAGATGTTTCTTAATAGGATCATAAATAGTATCTAGATATATAGGATAAAACTATATAACACATTCTTGAAAAAAAAAATATTGATCTCTATATTGTATAATGGCTGAAGACCCTTTAGAAAATGCAGCAATTGGAAGGAAAAAAATGGTGAGAATAGAATCAGCGGCAGCAAGAGGGTTCAAGAGCCTGCATTTTCTTGATAATAAAACAGGCAAAGAAGCAGATGCTTGGAAAAGTGTAGAGAAAAGATTTCATCAAAATGCAGTTAATGAGATTCTTTTTAGAGATAAATTTGGAGCATGTATAGGTATTTTTCTTTTTGACCAATTGATAATCATGTTAATAAATATTTTGGTCAATGTGACATACATAATATTTTTTTTTTTATTTTTTTTTAAAAGGAATGGGAGAAAGCAAGGAATTTGCTGAGGAGTTGTTTGATACATTGGCAAGAAGAAAGAAGATCAATGCAGAAAATGGGATAACAATTGAAGAACTTAGAGAATTTTGGGAAGATATTTCAACTAAATGCCCTGATACAAGGCTTCATATTTTCTTTGACATGTAAGAATTTGTGCTTTTTTCTAAATTTTTCTTGTGTGGAGGAACTAAACATGACCATATTTAAGCACATACGGATTCAGAATTTAAATTCGATGGGTTCAACCTTTAATGTTTTAGGATTGAACTCGTCGTACTTTTGAAATTATGAGTTCTGAATTTAATATTTGTTAAATTTTAGCGGATTTTTCACGTATGTATTTATGTTACGTGTCAAAAATACTGGTTAAGGTGAACTCATTGTTCAAAAGCTCCATTTGTGTTGTAGGTGTGACAAGAATGGTGATGGAAAACTATCAGAAGAAGAGGTCAAAGAGGTGAGGAATAACATACCTTGTGAATTTGTTATTTCTTCTTTTATGAGTCAATGTACTTGATATTTTTGTTTGAAAGGTTCTAGTGATGAGTGCTGCAGCCAACAAATTGACAAATTTCAAGCAACATGCACCAACATATGCAGCTTTAATTATGGAAGAGTTTGATCCTGATCATTTAGGATATATTGAGGTAATATTCCACCTACGTTGCGCGGACACTCCAAAATACTGCCTCACCCGTGTCGGATTCTCCAAAAATACACTGCTTTTGGAGAATCCGACGCGCACCGGGCGATATGTTTGGAGAGTCCGAGCAGCATAGTATTCCACTCAAAGATGTCCATCTTTTTATACACAAGTCTTCTTTGTTTTTAATATCTTAAAGTTTGTAACAGATATGGCAACTTGAATCTCTACTAAGAGGAATGGTAGGATCAGAAGATGGGAAAAAGAACTTCAAAAGATCACAAACACTAGCAAAAACCATGATCCCTAGACAATATAGAACTCCAGTGAGCAAATTCTTGACGAAAACCTTAGAGAAAATACACGATAACTGGAAAAGAATTTGGGTCGTAACGTTGTGGTTGTCTATTAACCTGATATTATTTATATGGAAAGTTCAACAATTTAAGGGGAGAGCAGCTTTCAAGATTATGGGTTATTGTGTTTGTATAGCTAAAGCTGCAGGGGAAACTCTCAAGTTCAATATGGCTCTCATTCTCTTACCAGTATGCAGAAGAACTCTTACTCGACTTAGAGAAACTTTCCTTGGTTCTATTATACCTTTTGATGATAACATCAATTTCCATAAAATGATTTCCTTGGGAATTACTCTAGGGACTTTTATTCATGTCTTGTTTCACACGAGTTGCAACTTTGTGAAATTAGTATCCTGCCCGAAAAGCAAATTTATGACGGTTCTTGGAAGCAATTTTGACTATCACCAACCGACTTACAAGGATCTCGTAGCATCTATTCCAGGCGTAACGGGGATACTAATGACCCTTCTCATGCTTTTCTCCTTCACATTGGCAACACATTCGTTCCGAAGGAATGGCATCAAATTGCCATGGTCATTTCATCATTTAGCAGGATTTAACGCGTTCTGGTATGCACATCATCTGTTGGTAATCGTATACGTGCTCTTGATCCTACATGGCTACTTCATATTCCTCACCAAAGAATGGTATAAAAAGACGGTATGTCCACTTGCATTTTCATAGCCTCATCGCACTTGTTAACTTGGTATTGAAAGAAGAACTTGTAGTAGTGTTATTTGATAGCGACGATACATGCACATATATCGTATTGTGTCCAAATAATGTAACACGAATATAACCTCTTTACTCTTGACAGCTAGAAACACTGTTTTTTCGAGTTAGTTAAAGAAATTTCTATCGCAATGCTTGTGATTGAACAATCATGAATACCTCTGATATGCAGACATGGATGTATCTTGCAGTCCCAGTACTTCTATATGCTACAGAAAGAGTTCTTATCATCAATGAGAACCGCTACCATGTGAACATCCAAAAGGTTTAGTTTCAAGAAATATACATCAATATATGAAAAACTCTTGGTAATTGCAGAAATGATAAATTCAGCATTCATTTATATGCCCGAAAACAAAAAATGCAGGCTGTTACGTATACAGGAAATGTACTAGCACTGTATATGAGCAAACCTCAAGGATTCAAGTACAAGAGCGGGATGTACTTGTTTGTTAAATGTCCAGATATATCAAACTTCGAATGGTAATTGAAGAACAAACTATCATCAAACAGATTCAATATTGCCAATATCCTTGTGCTAAGAAATTTCTGTTTAACTCTTACAGGCATCCATTCTCTATCACTTCTGCACCAGACGACAACTATTTAAGTGTCCATATACGTACATTAGGAGACTGGACTACAGAGCTTAGAACCAGATTTCAAAAGGTATTGTACTATGTTACTACGTCGTATTTCTAAAAATAACTTTTACTCTTCATTTTCTGAGGTGTACAAGACTTGACTGAATAAAGAAAGATATGAACAAATGCCATATCAAATTTGGAAAGCATAGATTTAGCCATATGATTGCTGGTTTGACCCTCACTTGTAAAATCAAGTATAACAATTAGCAGAAATGGATACTTTTTACTCTTCTTGTGCTTTGCTTTTGGGATTCTAACGCTCGTATTTGCAGGCTTGTCAAACAACACAATCAAGGACGAAAAATCTTATTAGAATGGAAACTAAAGCATATAATCCACATGATGCCGAACAATCTCAAACCGAGTATGCTACAATGTTTATTGTCTACACTTTTCTTTCTTCATGTATTAGCATTAGAACTTATACCTTATCTTTTGAGGCAGATTTCCAAGGATCATTATCAAAGGGCCTTACGGTGCACCAGCTCAGAACTACAAGAAATATGATATCCTTCTGCTAGTTGGCTTAGGAATTGGAGCAACACCATTTATCAGCATTATTAAGGACATACTAAACCAAGAATCCGTACATGTAAGAGCTCGTGCATATAGTAGTATTTTGTGAAATGACCAGAGACACAAAAGAAATATGACTTAACTTAATAACTGCAGAATCGGCAGGAAGATGAATTATCCAGCAAGAAAGGTCCCCAAAGAGCGTATTTCTACTGGGTGACACGAGAACAAGGATCATTCGACTGGTTTAAGGGTGTAATGGATGACATTGCTGAACATGACAAAGATGTTGGTTTATTGAATCCTGAGTTGTCAATAATTAAGTTTCCTCAATTAGTACAAAGTTGGACTGATACATTTTTCATGTTCATGGTATTTTGGTATTCTCCAGGAAGTGATAGAAATGCACAACTACTTGACTAGTGTTTATGAAGAAGGAGACGCTAGATCAGCACTTATCGCTATGGTGCAGTCACTGCAACATGCTAAAAATGGAGTTGATGTTGTCTCAGAAAGCCGGGTATTCTCTTTAGATCCAATGTCCAGTACTCAAAAACAATAGTTTCAACTTTTTACTAAAATGGTTTCAACACTTGATCTCGACAGATAAGAACGCATTTTGCTAGACCAAATTGGAAAAAGGTGTTCTCTCAATTGGCAGCAGCCCATCCATCATCTCGCATTGGTACGTTTAAAAGACATCGTCTACGAATCTACTTTGTGTATGACATTCTTAGTAGCTATGTCTACTGCTGTTTGAACATTATGGTAATATTGCAGGTGTGTTCTACTGTGGAAGTCCAACACTTACCAAACCACTCAGAAAGCTGTGTCAAGAATTTAGCTTAAATTCATCCACTCGCTTCAACTTCCATAAAGAGAACTTCTAGAATTTACTACTACTTTCCCATCTTGAGATTTCACTACAATATCAATGTATTTTCAGTTTAAATTGTAATATATTGTTAGCTGTAAAAATATAGGGAAATTTATTTGATTTGCTGCTAATATCTATATTCACTCTCAAGTCATTATGTCTCTCTCAATTCATGGGGGAAAGTTATTACAAGGTGGGGAATTGAACCCTCACCAACAAGGTGAAAGTTCAGGTAACCAGCCAACTAAGCTACTAAGATTTTCCTCGTACTTGTTATCTTGAAATAAGACTTTTCGTGTCTTAGGTATAACAGTTCTGAAACATTGTTGTCTATCCAACACTTTCTCACAATCTATAAAAATATTACTTCGTAGTTCCTGTTCTGGTTGTTCTTTTTCCAGTTTTCGTCCTTTGGAAGTATAGCACTTGTTGTTCTTAATTGTCACTTTAACTCATGCTCTGTTTATATTTTTTGATACGCATCAATTATTCGATTTTTATAATATCTTTTCACATATACTGCTCTCTGAATCACTTGGTACACTCCCTAAACATGAATCTTATTTTGTTGCTGCTATTATTTTCACCAAATTAACACCTTCCCTTTATATTTTTACTATTTTCTCACGTGCCATCAGGGAGAAAAAAAAATGACTACCTTGAACAACACGGATTATTTGATATTAGCTAGTAAGAGCCATTTGTGAAATTTGTTGGTTTTCTTTGAAGAAAGAAATTTCATGTGGAGCATGATGATGTTGCCTTTATTTTCTTTATTTATTGAATTTATCAGGTGGTATATTATTGTGGTTAATTTATTGATGTTATTTAGTATATAAAAATTTGTTGATATTCTTTTGAATTTTGGAATTTTCACTTGAAATCATGGTAAAACTTTACTAATAATGGAGCCAAGATTGAACCAAGAGTTGGGTTTCATATCAAGACGGGGCTTGAATTCAACTCTGATAATATATTCTAGCTACCCAAAATGAAATCATTATGAAGGAGAAATGAATTTTGCTGTTACTCTAATTAAGTACAATGTAAGGCATTCTCAAGAACATGTGCTTAGCATACTTTCAGCAGTACTTATGAGAGAATTGATTTTTAGAAAATTTATTTCAAAGTGAAAATTCCAAATAAATAATTATTTGTCATATTATTCTCTAATAAGTTTATGTATTTCATGTTATGATAATAATTTGAAAATGAAGTATAATATACTCGTATGGTTTTGTTGTTACATGCCTTTTTTTTTGTTTCTTTTATGATATTATTGTCTCTCATATTGTGCCGAGAGTCTCCCGGAAACAACCTTTCTACCCTTTTCGGGGTAGGAATAAGGTCTGCGTACATTATACTCTCTACCCTTGGCATTAATAAAGTTATTAAAACCTAACCATTATTTCATACGGAGAAAAAATTTCGAGCTAAGGGTGTGTTTGGTATGAAGGAAAACATTTTTCAATTTTCCAATCTTCTATTAGAAATTCTGGAACGAAACTAAGGAACAACTAATAAATTTCTGTAAAGATACCTTTAGGGAAAAGAAAATGCCAGAAGACCACGCACATCTGTCTAATTCCAAAATGCCAATATGCTGAAACTATTAGACAACACAGACCAATCAGCCTATGCAACACTGCCTATAAGGTGGTGACAAAAATTATTGTCAATAGGATCAAACCCCTTCCAGGCAAATTAATACACTCTACTCAAACTAGCTTCATAAAGGGTAGACGATCCTCGGATAATGCTATCATAGTCCACGAAATACTGAATCACTTTAAAAAAACTAAAGGGGGAAAAGGGAAAATGATGATAAAAATAGACCTAGAAAAGGCTTTTGACAAGCTAGAATGGTCCTTTATAAAATTCTCCCTAACCTCCCTAAACTTCCCAAAAGAGCTGATTGACTTAATCATGTCCTGCATTACCACCACATCCACCTCAATCATTATAAATGGATCCAATACGGATTTTTTCAAACCATCAAGAGGTATCCGTCAAGGGGACCCCCTATCCCCCTACATCTTCATAATATGCATGAAAATGCTTTCAAGTTAATCTATCATGAAATAGATTGCTGCAGGTGGGACCCAGTCAAAATATCACAAAAGGCCCCACACCTCTCACACCTATTCTTTGCAGACAACCTAATCTTACTGGCTAGCGCCAACCAAAAAAGCTGCAACACAATCATAGATACACTCGACAA
The DNA here is from genome assembly GCA_005239495.1 of Nicotiana undulata. Lineage (NCBI taxonomy): Eukaryota > Viridiplantae > Streptophyta > Magnoliopsida > Solanales > Solanaceae > Nicotiana > Nicotiana undulata. The sequence continues at coordinate 5,417 of ML296838.1, read as the reverse complement.
ATTCTGTATTTTTTCAGGCCAGGCTATAAATTTTAATAAATCTAGACTAATATTCTCTGATAATACTCCACTGACCACTAGGAATGAAATCAGCACCTGCCTGGCAATAAGACACACCAGGGAATTTGGCAAATACCTAGGGTTCCCAATAAGCTCCTCAAACCCATCGAGGAAAGACTTCCAATATATAATTGGCCGACTAAACAACAGGCTAAAAGGATGGAAAACAAATCTACTAAATATAGCTGGCAGGACCACACTCATTAAGACAACACTGGCAGCAATCCCTAATCACACAATGTAAATCTACAACCTTCCACAAGCTACCATAAAGACATAGACCGTATCCAAAAAAAATTCCTATGGGGTTTTACCTCTGAAAAAAGGAAATGCCACCTTATTGGCTGGGACACTGTCACCAGAAGAAAGCAAGATGGAGGCCTGGGACTATATAAATCAAAATGGAAAAACCAGGCCTTTGGTACAAACCTAGCCTGGAGGTTCAAAAAAGATAACAATTCCCTCTAGAGTAGGGTATTACACTGCAGATACAACAACATGAACCACCAACACAGCTGAAACGTGCAAAAGAGCAATGGCTCCAATATCTGAAAAAATATTATCAGAGGAGCAAACATATGTAAACAGGGGATCCACTGGGAAATTGGGAACGACCAACTAATCAAAATATGGGAGGATAGATGGCTGGGCAACAAAGAGACATTAAGATCCTAAATTTAGGGACCCCTCAGTAGCCATGAATAAGGCCAAACCTTAAACGAGATAATAGAAAATAACACCTACAACTTAAGCAATATATCTTTCGAATTACCAATAGAAATCAAGAACAAACTAATAAGTACATACATCAAACAATACCAACCAACAATAGACCAATACAAATGGAGTTACAGCCCCAGCGGAGATCTCACTATTAAATCAACATATGAACTCCTTGCTAAAGGGGAGAGGGAGGGAGGTAGTAGGGATTTTAAATGGATATGGGAAATCAACACTCTCAGCAAAATAAAATACTTCCTTTGGACTGCAGTGCACAACAAGCTCCCCACATCAAAAATGCTTTTTCACATAAACATAAGTGGCACTCCAACATGTAGTGTCTGCAACTCTAATGAAGAAAGTACAATTCACATGCTTTTCTGGTGCATTCACTCAAAAAAACTATGGAATGAAGTTGGCTTCAGGCAGACCCCAGTTGATTCAATAGATCAACACACCTTGTACAACTGGCTAAAAATCCAGAGCAGTTCGAACAATCGCTTTAATGAGCACCTCGAATGGCCGGATATCCTTCCCTTCATACTTTGGCACATCTGGACACACAGAAATGACATCATCTTCAATAGGAGCACCAAACCTCTCCTACTAAAAAACATAACGAATAAAGCAATAGAATTTAAAATGTTGGCCACAAACAGTAACGGACAAAACTCAGCTAGTGATACAACTCTTATTAAATGGAAACTACCGGATCAAAATATCTATAAACTAAACGTAGATGGCTCTTACAGGGGGAACACAGAGAAAGGGGGCATAGGTGGAGTCATAAGAGGGGGAAATGGAGAATGGATAATTGGCTTTAATATGAGCTACTCAAATTCAACTAACATGCAAATGGAAAGCCTAGCCTTAGTAAACGGTCTGAAACTAGCACTAGAACACAACTGCCTACCCCTCACGATAGAATCAGACAACAAAGAACTCATTAATCAAATCAACAATAAGAATTACTCCTATAATCTAATTGATGATTGCAGATGCCTACTGAGTAAAGCAGGGGGACCGCCATTGCAACACATCTACAGGGAAGCAAACCAGGCAGCAGACGCAATGGCGAAGAACGGAAGCAGCTTACAAGATATTGGAAGCTTAATGATTTACGTCTTTTGTTTTATCTATTTTGGAAAGGGACAAGCTAGGAACTATGCATCCTAGAACAATTCCCGCATGTAATGTACTATGTAATGACTCTTAAATGAGCTTTTAATATAAGTCTTCGTTACCAAAAAAAACAAACTATTTTTCTGTATTTCAATGCGAATACTGAAATTCAAGCCTAAATAAAACAAATGAACGCAAGCTCGACATTTAGCTGCGAGATTTTCTCTACCAGATCGCTAAAACTACTCGGCCCTGCCGCTAATTAGCTGCTTATGTGCAGCAGAATTCGGCATGTTGTTTCTCTGTCGAGCTTTGTCTCTATAATCCAATCTTATGTGTCTAGTTAGCAAAAACCCCAGATTCCCTTTTTTTTTGTAATTAAGTTTAATGGTAATTAAATCACAAATTTTAGTTTATCGGAACCACAATCTTGTTATTATTTCCTGTTAGTTTTCTTCCCTCATGATAATGGCTCGAAATTGCGGTGGTAATTTGCAATTTTCTAAAAATTCAGATAAATCACATATATGACATTTTTTGAGCTGCATCTCATAAGCCTCAATCTATGTTGGTAAAGGGAAGTTATGTACAAATGTCATGTGTAGGAGGTCATATGACTTTCTGATTAGTTATGCAAGAATATAACATGTTCTTCTTTCAATAGTAAATCTAGTAATATCTAGAAGCAACAGCATTCTCTTTTTTTTTTTTAAAATAAATAAATCAGGAAATTAGTTAATCGACTTCTAATATTAGCTTGCCTAGCAAATGTGGTGTTAGGCGTCATCACGATCCCTAAAGTTGGGAATTTGGGTTGTGACAAAAATGTAGGACATTCTCAAGAAGATCTGCTTAGCATACTTTCAGCAGTACTTATGAGGAATTGATTTTTAGAAAATTGATCAAGTGAAAATTTCAAATAAATAATTATTTCTCTAATAAGTTTTATGTATTTCATGTTATGATAATAATTTGAAAGTGAAATATAATATACACGTATGTTTCACTACTAAAAATCTGGGGAAAAACGACCACAAAAAGCGACCAAAGTTGGTCGCTAAACAGTGAAAAAGCGACCAAAAAGCGTCCAACAAGGCTTGGTCGCTATTTTGCTGGTCCCTTTACCTTAGAGACCAAAGTTGGTCGCTAATTAGCGACCAACTTTGGTTTCTAAGGTAAAAGGACCAAATATTCCGGGTATCAAGTATAGAGACCAACTTTGGTCGCTTTAATATTTTAATAATATAAATTTAGCGACCAAAGTTGGTCTCTATATTTAAATTACGTTATTTATTTATTTATTATTATTCAAAGTATAGCGACCAAATTTGGTCTGTAAATCAAATATTATATTTTAAAATTTGGAAAATAGCGACCACAATTGGTCGCTTGTTTTTTTTAATTTTTTAAATTTTTATAAAAAAGCGACCAAATTTGTCGCTAAATTCAAGAATTTAATTTTTTTTATACTTAAGCGACCAATATTGGTCACTAATTTCCAGAATTTTTTTTTTGTAATAGAATAGCGACCAAAGTTGGTCGCTATTCTGAAAATCTGGGTTAATTAGCGACCAACCTTGGTCGCTATTGCCCAGAAAAAAAAATTAAATAGAAAAGCGACCAAAGTTGGTCGCTTTTCTGGGTATAATTTTGGCAGAAACTGCCTGTTTTGGCAGCTACACCACCTGCCAGCATACCAAATCCTATTACAAGCAACAACAACAACAATACCAACAACAACAATACCAACAATACCAACAATAACAATATTAACAACAACATTAAAACCAACAAAGTATTAAGTTAAATAGAACTAACACATTAAACTAACAAAACTAAGTTAACGCTTATTACAAGCCCATTCGAAAACCGGTTCTATTGTCTAGTTCAAAGTATATAAAAGTAACTAAGGAAAACTAAGTATATAAAACTAAGTGTTCTTTCAGCATCCTCGTCCGAAAGTTGGATTGCCTCGCCCGACTCATTAGGTGGCTGACTGCGTATGAATTCCTCCACGTCAGATGTGAAGCGACCCTATAAGAAAAATTACATTGAATTAGTTTTCAAATTTTATATAAAAGTAAATCAAAATACATAATGAAAAGTAAAAAACTTACATGGACAGTCGAGGCTCGGCCCTCGACCCACCTTTCTGGATCAGTCTCTTTCTTCTTCTTTACAATATGAGTCTCATTGAATAGCTCATCTTGCTTCATTGGCATCATAAAGCTGTCTGGTGGCTTTGGTGATTATCCTCGTAGTAATATTACTCGGGATGAACTTGGATACAGAGAATAACTTGGATACAGTACCTGGCAGGGTGTGTCTTTGATAAATTGTTGTTCTCATTAGCGACAATGATGATGAGAAGGCAATGGCATGTGTTTCAAACAGTGATGGTGTAGGTAAGAATTTAACATTTCCTAAGCAGATAAAAGAAGAGGTTATAGAGGAATTCTCTACTTCATTTTCCAAGAGGAAAAGAAGTTTAATTGAGAGTGACAAGGTTGACGGTAATGGAAAGTTGTCCGTTGCTCATGGCAGTTCCCATAAAACGGGGATCATAAGACTCTGTGATGACAAAGACGAAAGGAAGTTTTATTCTCAACTTTCTTCCAAGTGTGATCCGTACAAGCTTAATGTGATTGGTGATATTTCTTCGGATTCAGACAATGATTTGAGTGACAAAAGTATGGAAATGCTAATCAAACTTGTGATGCTAATCAAGCTTAAATCAGTTTGATTCATATCTTAAAGTTTCAATTCATAAACTAAAATTCCAAGTCATATCCTAAAGTTTCAATTCATAAACTAAAATTCCAATACATATCCTAAAGTTCAA
>ML296837.1:0-11484 GCA_005239495.1 Nicotiana undulata | reverse complement strand
CGCCTTCCTGAGATTCTTTGGAAGGGCGACGTAAGGCTAAGCAACCGATGTCAGGGTGGTTGTTGTTCGCCAAATGAGGTCCTCGCCACACGCTAGATTAGATTGTTAGTGCCGTGTGGGAAAACCAATGCCATCAATTGAGAGAACAGTAATGAGATTTGAAATGAAAGCTGGATTGCAATAATGAAAGCTATTACAAAATGAAGGCAACGCGGTGTCGAGGGGTAGAGACACCAGTACAGAGAATTGCTTGCTAGAAAGTTTTGAATGCTTGATACCCCCTAATAATGCTTAAAAAAATTAAACCAAAGTTACATGAGTAGACTAAACTACGCTAGAGAAACATAATGAAAGTACATGGAATAAAGCTAGTCTATATTTACAAAGAAAAGGAATTAGTTTTCTACAAAGGTAGAAACAGGTCTGTTGGCAGCAACTTTGTCTCAGGCATCACGATCTGCGCGCGCGCCATTGTCTGCGCAGCGCTATTGGCAGCTGCTTGCGGCTGGGCGCTAGCGAGGGAAATTGGTGAGGCGACAGAGGCACATGAGCGCTTGTCACTTGGTGCGGCCAAGACCACGGGGCCGTCCGTGGCGCTAGGCGTTGGGAGGCTTGCTAGGACGCCACGGGGCGCGTCCAAGGGGTCATGGGGCATGGCTGGAAAGCCGCCCATGACAATACACATGACATACAACCAAACGATTATGTAGAAAGAATATGATACAAGAATCTATTGAACATCAAATATTCTAGTGAAACTGAAGACGCTACTTCAAATGTATGATACAAGAATCTATTGAACATCAAAGATAAATATTCTAGTTAAACTGAAGACACTACTTCAAAGGTACACATATCTTAATCAGCAATAATACTCGTATTCCTCTTTAATACATATCCGTGTTTTTGGCCTTCGATCCATGTCTTCCTCTCTCTGCATACACAAGTAGTTAAACGAGGATCAGGTCGAGTAACATATATAGAAAAATCAAATGATGTTGAAGATGAACTAGAGCTAACCTCTTCAGGAGCTTCTGTAATGGAAGGTGTCATTTGAAATGGAACACTAGGTACATGGGGTAATTGCGAGAGTTGCTCCAGCAACATGTTCCTGCATCCACCAACCATTTACGTCAGAAATTCTACGTTGATAAAAGAAAAGGGGAATCTCCGCGAAAAGCAAAGAGAGTTGAACAAAATCTAGTGATATTCTTCTAGTGGAGTTAAATTGTGTGACAGTGAGGGATGCAGATGCTTATTTTAAATTAAACCAGTTCAACATAGCTGTAAAAGGAAGATAAGAACTTTTCTATATCTACGCTAACATTTTTTACAACAAAAATAACAACTCAATTCCAAACCAGTTCAAGTTAATATAAATCCTTATTGCAATCTACTTAATAATTTATCTTTATAAGACAAATTAGAGATTCTCTATATCTCAAAATTATTTCTACATTTTGATTGCAGGTTAACAAAGATTTGTTCATGATCTCACACTGGCTGATGCTTCACAAATTGATTGAACAAGGAAAATTGCCTACCCTATACAGCTTCAAACATATAGTACTATTAATGAGTTGTATTTTTCGACAGTTTAAAAGAGGCAAAGCTGTAAAAGAATGATTTTCAAACTACCTGATCTTCTCTAGATCCCGGGGCAAATTCTTATTCTCCATGGGTATTGGTTCAACATGAAGAGTATAATCTGGGCCAAAATACTCGTAATAATCAGTGTTAGGCAATTTATTGTCAAGCTCTACTCCAACTGCAACTGCTGTCTGTAAACATTAAAAGAAGTTCAATCTTAGCGCAACTTAGAAGACAAGTAAACAGTAATAGGTGATAATCCAAAGGCAGAAAAAAGCACCAAAATAGATAGATAGAGACAGACCTCATAAGCCCAGCACCGAGCAACATTCCGAATTGTGTACCCTCCACCTCCCAATACCATTAGAGGAATATTGAAAGACCTGAGGAATCGAAGGCAATCACCATGGCCTTTGACAGACAAGTTGAAAAGGCCCAACCTGTCTCCAGCTAGTGAATCAGCACCACATTGAAGAACCACAGCTTCAGGTTGATAGACCTCCATTACTTTTTGGATAACGGGACGGAATAGACGACGAAAACTTTCATCATCAATCCCATCATTCAAAGGGGCGTTTAAGGCATAGTACTTGCCAGAACCTGCACCAATGTCTTTGATATGCCCCGTACCAGGAAAGAAGTCCCCAAACTTATGAAAAGACACTGTCATAACCCGATCTGTAGTGTAAAAAGCCTCCTCAACTCCATCTCCGTGATGAACATCAATATCAATATACAGTACACGCTGCACACAACAACACCGAGCATGTTAGGCACAATAGTTTTATAATAAGCTGCGCTTTTGCCAAAACAAACCATTGAAGCAAAAGATGCTATCCAGCTATGGCCTACAAGCAATGCTTATAGACAATGGACACAATAACTATTGGGATTCTATCAGATAAATTCATCAATATACAAAAGCAACAACATACCCAGTATATATATTCCCACAATATACACGGAGATAAATTCCTCAATATCTACAGAAATAATGAGTGATCAACTAAGTTCCATTTATAAAAAAAAAATACTAGTTTTGGATAAGGATTTTGTCCTCCAAATTACTCGCTCCATCCGATTAGTTATGAACTTATGATCTACATAAAGACCTCTTACCATTAATGGTAATCAACAAAAATATCAGAAAAGAATATAGTAATGACTTCTTCACAGACAACAATACAAAACAATCTGTAACATTATACTGAATTTAATACTATCTTTAATCCTTTTACACATCCGCAAGAGTTATTTAACATGCCCCCCCTTACAAACTCAAAAGAAGAAGCACAATCAAAATTTCTTATCTTAATATTCATCAAAGCCAATCCAAGTCAGTCTCAACAACAATACGAATAAATAAAAGGCATCACCCCTTAGAGCAAACTACCTTGAGTTAGTGTCTATAAAAGTGCACGGCATACAATATGTAGTCAATATTCAACATAAACATGGGGAGAGCAAAGAAACAAATAAAACAAGAAAAACAGAGTATAAGGAGATGTATATTTATTTACCTTGTGGACCTTGAGAAGTTCAAGAATTCCAAGAACAATATCATTAACATAGCAAAATCCGGAGGCCCCGCTTCTCTTTGCATGGTGCAATCCCCCAGCCCAATTGATAGCTATGTCAGCATCTTGTCTATTAAGCTTAACGGCGGCGCCTATGGAACCACCGGCAGAAGCTTGACAAAAATCAAAAAGCCCATCAAAAACAGGGCAATCCTCTCCGAGGTTGAAGCGTTTAAGGTCGTGGTCATCAAGTGTCTGGTCGTAAAGAGTCTCCGGTGAAACGGAAGAGAGAAAGTCCACGTAATCCGGCGAGTGGAACCAGCAAATATCATCCGCACTCGCCGGGAAAGGGCGAATAACCTCCATTCGCCGATGAAGGTTGTAGTGGCAAACAAGATTTTGGGTAATGCGAATACGGTGAGGCTTCATTGGATGACCCTGACCGTAGTAATACTCGCCGATGAAAGGGTCGTAGAAATAAGTAACACGGCGCTTTGTCGCGTCACTTCCCGTCGAAGGAAGCGACGCGCCGCCCTCCACGGAGGAAATGGAAGAGTCCATTCTCTACTGTTATGTCCGTTCCCTCTCAAAAATAACTGCTGTTACTTTCACCTAAAAGATCAACTAAATACGTTGTAAGTTTTTAAAAGCAAGGTAAAGCTCCAAAACCTTTTTATAAGTTGGAAATCATACCTAATCCAAAACGAATTAGTAAAGCCTTTTCCTTAGTTTTTATAAAACAAGGTAAACCTCCAAAACCTTTTTATAGTTGGAAAAGGAATTATGAATTCTTTTCGACCAAGATTCTACCTACATTTATTTTGACATATATATATTAATATTAAAAGCATATATTGAAAAGCACGAATACCCTTGGATACATTTGTAATTTAAATTATTTTCCTAATATTTAGGGCATATAAATCACCTAAAATTTTGGTTATTAAATATTTCCTTATTGAACTAAGTATGAAAGTCCTAATTTTTAGCTTTCACCGTAACATGTTAATCAAACTAACGTTTGTTGAAAACTTTCTACAACGTACGGTTGTTGATTTAATAGTTATTTAAATATTATTTTAATATTTAAGAGCTTAAAAGTAATTAAAATTTTGCTTATTAAAATTAATGAAAACTTTCTACAACATACTATTGTGATTTAATAATTATTTAATTATTATTTTAATATTTAAGAGCTTAAAATTATTTAAAATTTTGCTTATTAAAATTAATGAAAACGTTCTACAACATACTGTTGTTGATTTAATAGTTATTTAATTATTATTTTACTATTAAAATATTTTAATATTTAAGAGGTCGAGGTAGACCTAAGAAGTATTGGGGAGAGGTGATTAGACAGGATATATCGCTGCTTCAGCTTACTGAGGACATGACCCTTGATAGAAGGGTGTGGGGGACGAGGATTACGGTATAAGGTTAGTGGGTAGTTGTTAGTTGCTCACCGACAGTCTTAGTAGTACGCGTGTCCCTTCATATTCTTAGATTTTTACTATGTTATGTGGTATTGTTCGCCTTAGGTATTGTATTCCATGTTAATATTATTTGGTACTACTTATCCTTTATCTCTCTCTTTTTCTTTTCTCTTACCTCTTTCTTCCTTTCTTGCTTTCCTCTTCTTCTTATTACCCTTCCTAAGTCGAGAGTCTATTGGAAACAACCTCTCTACCTGTTAGGTAGTGGTAAGGCCTGCGTACTGACTACCCTCCCAGACCCCACCTGGTGGAACATACTGGGTTTGTTGTTGTTGTTGTTGTTGTCGTTGTTGCTTATTAATCTATTTTTAATCATCAGTTGAATTATCGATGTGATCCAAACAGAGTGTTAGGAACTTACACTTTTATTTTATAACTCAAAACTATGATTTAAATCAATTTATACTCATTAAGATAGGATTCACGCACCGCGCGTACTCTGAGACTAGTATATATATATATATATAAATAAATAAAATAAGCACATTGAGTTTTGAGTGAGGAGTAGCTTGTATTGGCAAATATTTGGGAAAGTCTTTTGTCATTCTTTGAAAATTAATTTGTGTTTGGTCAATATTTTCAAAAAGTGATTTGAGAGTCAAATAATGAAAAATGCATAAAAATCACTTTGTTAATGAATATAGATAAAATTGATTTTACATATTGTTAAATGACAGAAATTTAATTAATATTGTCACTTCTATTTAATTGAAATGTAAAATAAAACACAAAATAATGAAAGAGTTGAGAAATAGTCATAATTTGAGAGAAAGTAGTTGAAAGATAGTCACAAGAGCTTCAAGAATATTTTCCTAGAGTTCGAAACACAGCAAGTAAAATTCCATGAAAGAGTCCTAGAGTTCGAAACTACAATAATCGAATTGCCGCAAGTGAAACTTCAGAATAATGTCCTGGATAGCAGGGACAAGTGCACACATAGCTATTCTTAAGGATGCTATTTAGAATTTAGTCACTTATTTTATTATGAAATTTAAACTAAAAAATCTTAATGTCAAGACAATTCAGGATATTTTTATCTTAAAATTTTAAATTATAAAACTGAAATTCAGCACACACTGATTAATTTCTAAATATTAGCCATTTAAAGTGGAATTTCTTTTCAGAACTTCTTTTCTAATGGGTCTAACATTCATGTGGAGGACTTGGTCAAACGAATATGTTAAAGCCTGGCTGGTTAGACACAACTAGAATTTTCAGACCCAACACATATTTTTCTTTTTGAACAATTAACCCAATTAGCTGCTCATCTAACGATTTAAATTAAATTAATCGGTGAAGGTGTAATATATACAAAATTTATGTAATATATATGTGTTTTTGTATATAATTAATGTATGATCTCTTTATATACCTAAAAATAAATAAACAATAAATATAACTGACTATTTGTGTAAAGATCTTTTTTGATTCGACTCCATTAATCCCAGATAATGAGTCGGTCATAAATTCATAATTGGTAGAGAAAATGTCCAAATATACTCCAAACATTTGCGATTTGTTTTATATATATGCTTCGTTTGACTTTTGACTCATCGAAGTTCCACTGTTATCTTTCGTCACAAATATATTCCTCCTATTAACGGTAACGGTTTTTAAATCGAACTGGAAAATCACATCAAATCGAAAAGTCAAATCAAATTGATTAAAATTTTCAATTATGTTTGGTTTGATTTGGTTTGATATTGAGTAAACAATCGAAACCAAATCGACATATAAATATATAATTTTTTATATATATCTTTAAGACTTTATATAGAATTTTGCTTAAAAGATGTCTAGAATATTTGATTTTCTCTCCTGGGATGTAATATTTAATAGAACTACAAAATGCATTCATTTATTTATTTTAAATGATGAATGTATCACTTTCTTATTAAGTGTTATTGGAATGCGTTAATCATCTCTTTGTTCTTTCATATTCATATGTCAAAACTTCTTATATCTTTTTCGAATTTGAAGGGGTATTTCAATAATCTAAAATTATATTGAACAGTCATTATTTAGGTGTCATATTTATTTTTATGTTTAATAAAAATTATTGTTAGACGACTAAAAAAATAAACTATTATGTGTTACTAAACGAAATTCTTCCCATAAGAACATTAATAGATTATGTGTTTGTTAATATTTTTAAATTTTTAGTAAACACATATTTAATTATCAAAACTTTATTTATAACTTTAATAAAGCAAGATTGGAATAATATTCATGTAAAAAAAAACTCGAAAAACCCGAAAATTCCGACAAAATCGAACCAATCCAAAACGATATATGAGTAAATGATTTAGTTTGATTTTGATAAAACCCGAACCAACTCGTTCCATATACACCCATATATTTGGATTTTTTGAAGTTGTAAAAGAACATATTTTAATTAAAGGATATATTCAAACTACTTTGGTAGTTTAAAGGTAAATTTAAGGAGTTTTTACATTTCTATACATTATAGGAATCTATATTACCCTGCCTATTTAACTTTTAATATAATTACCTTTTATATACCTAATTACCATTTATGTACATTTTAAGGGATTTAATAGTATTAATTAGTGTCCTAAATTATCTCTACCGTATATTCCCATTCCCCCACGTTTCTCTCTTCAAATCTCACCCCCTCACCCACGTATCACACCCCACACCCCACACCCCACGGTTTTCTCTGCAATCACCCACGATTTTATTTTCTAAAACTAGACTAAATTGTTAACGCCTCCATTAACGCATTTTGCAATTATTCTTCAAAAACCAGTCAAAATTCGTACTCTTCTTCAAAGTTCCTACCTCCATTAACGCCTTTTTGCAAAGCTTTGATTTTCAATGAAGAAGAAGATAGGTTCAAAGAACAGCTCTAACAAAGATAAAGGAGCAGATGTTCCTTCATTTGATTTGGGTGTTTTCTCAGCAAATTCACCCAAAAAGAATTCAAAATCAGCTCATGCAAAATAAGAGAAGAAGCCTAGGCTTTTCCCTCGTGAAGCTAGGGCGGAAGCTCGAACAAAGAAAAAACACGATATTGATGTTGGTGAATCGTCGATGCATGTCAAATCTGCGAAAAGGAAAAGCAAAGAGATTGATTTTGATGACGATTTCGTTGAAGAAGAACCTGTAATTAAACTTGCAAAAAAAGTTAGAGTGTTTCCTAATGTAAAAGCTTCAAAAAATAAGGAAGTTTTTAAATCTCCTAAAACGGTTCCCTAACAATTATTGGTGAAGGTAAGAATTTATTAATTTCAACAATACCTTTTTTTTTGTTCTCATTCTTAAAAGACTATATAATTTGTATTTTTTGTAGTTTGTAGAAATTCTATATTGTGTAAATTAGTTGTATATTTATAATTCATGAGTGTAGATACATTTGTTAAATAAATGTGTTCCTTGTTCTGACTATGTTTTAAAATTGTAGAAATATTGTAAAAAAGTTATTGTTATTCTGTTTTTGGGTTTTTAACTCTATTATGTAATTGTAGATATATTGTATTACAAATGTAGATATTTTGATTTTTAAGTTTGAGCACTGTATTAATAAGAGAATTTTTACTTTTGGTGCAGAATGAACCTTTTTTTGCACATCATAATATTGATTATGGGGTCGTTAGGTTTCAGACATTATCCAACCCCAATGTTCCTGGCCAAATCAAAGATTTCATGTCTGCAAATGGTTTAAAGATTTTCAAGATGACATGTTGTGGTTATTTGCTTTCACTTCCCAGAATATGTATGCAAAATCAAGATATTCATCTTCTAATGAAGTATGAATTGAATGCATCTGGTGCTGCCTATTTTTCAGCAGAGATAAAGGGTCAGAGGTTAAATTTTGGCATGAGAGAGTTTTCCTTAATATGTGATCTTAGATTTTTTACGGAAGTGACAGACCTTGGTTACACACCAGAGTATGACAATAAATAATGAGGAGTTATTTTTCAAACAAGCAAAAAGTTGAGAAGTCATACTTAAAATAAATTATAACCAGCAAAAGTTGGGTGAACGATGAGGATGCAATCAAGTTGTGTATTCTATAACTCATAGAATTCTCCATCCGTCCTTCAGACAAAGACAATGTAGGGTTGGTAGACCATTTTAGGTTTTATTTGATGGACTCCGGACAGTATGCGAACTACACATGGGTATTGATTCTTACAAACAGTTGTTTCAGTGGAAGTAATTGGGGTACCAGGTTCCTCATGTGGATTTGAGCAAGATGTTTTATTTTCTTCACTTACTTTCCTCTGCCACATGCATCAAAAACTCTGTGCTCCTTGAACTTAGAGTTAGGCAGACCATGAACCAGGTCCCTCTGTATCAATCTATTCAAGAGAGAAAAGCTTGCATGACCCAATTTTCTGTGCCATAGTTCTGCAGCATCATCAACTCCCTTCAAGCAGCTCATATCACCAGCATTTTTTTTATTTTTTATTTTGCCAAAGGATACATCTCTTCCTTGCAGGGCTTTCCGTGAGAGAAAATCCATGGTGTTCCCAATCATGTGCTTTGAGCATCCATTGTACATGATCCATTATAGTCATGTTCCTCTCACTGTTCCTTGCACATATGAATCAAGGGTTAGATTTAGGAACCCAAACAAGTTTGGGTCCCTTGTAGTTAGGAAAAGGGTGAATAAGAGCTCTTCTAGTCCATGCAGGTAAGAATCGATTTTTCTTAGTAGGACCTGGTCCCTTCTTAGCATTCCTCTTATCAACAAACATTTTATTTTTCTGAACTGATTGATCCCTGGCAGGGCATCTTTCTTTGAAGTGCCCATTGTTCCCACAATGGGTACAGAGCCAGTTGTCTGGAACAGTGACATACTTGCTGTGTGGGTTGTAAGGAATTTTCTCCTTTTGAAACCCGATCCCTTGCCTGTTTCCACTGTTATTAAATTACAAGGCAGTGATCGCATCAGAGGACCAGGTCCATTTCAGTAATTTTTCAAGATCAATTTTTAGTTTTATCATTTCAGCTTGGAGTTGCCTATTTTTCTCAAGTTCACAACATTGGCTTGTTTTTACATCATTTAGTTCCTTTTCAAGCTCAATGTGTTTCTCACTAGCTACCTCTTTTCCTTTCTCTATGCTTGCAGCCCTATGTTCACATTTGAGTCCCTCAATTGTTTCCTCTAGGTTAGTAATTATTACCAAAAGGTCATCTCTAGATTGCTCAGCTTCTCCTAACTCTATGGTCAAGGCATTCTTATCATCAACTAAACTGCAGTATGCATCAATAAGAACACTTGCTAATGACCTTAATTTCTTAGAAGAGTAGGACTTCAGATTTCTCTGAACATCCCTGAAATTTACCTCATCGTTGTCATCCTCTTCATCATCATCAGACTGGGCCATTAGAGAGAACAGTGAGTCATACGCCTTGGCCTCGTTATCTACTGCCATCACGGAATTGTTTCCTGCTTCTGGTTCCTCTTCTGATTCACTAGAGGAGTCTCCCCATGAAGCAAGAGCTTGCTTCACAACATTGTCAGCTGCACTTTTTCGGCTGAATCGTTTGTCAGGAACCTGGTTCCTCTTTGCAGTTTTGTCAGAATTGTGCTTGTAAGGCTCCTGCTTCAGAAGTGGACAGTCCTTGATAAAGTGTCCTGGCTTTCCACACTTGTGACATAGATCATAGTTTCTAGGCTTGCTCGAACTGCCTCTTCTTGGTATGCCACCATTCCTTTGAATCATCTTTTGGAATCTTTGAGTGAGATACTCCATGTCGGATTCATCACCACTAGAATCCTTGTTGGCAGCCTTGAGAACCAGGTCCTTCACCAGTTCCTTCTCCTTCCTGGGCTCTCTTCTTTCGATATCCTTCTTTCTTTTCATCTCATAAGTTTTGAGATTTCCAATAAGCTCGTCAATAGTCAGCTTCTGCAGGTCTTTGGCTTCAGTGATAGCATTAACCTTGCTCTCCCAAGAACTTGGTAGAACACTAAGTATCTTCCGGACTAGCTTGTTGGTTGGAATGATTTCACCAAGTGAATGAAGCTCATTGATTATGGAGGTGAAGCGGGTATGCATCTCTTGAATGGACTCATCCTCTTTCATTTTAAAGAGTTCATACTCAGTTGTCAGCATATCTATTTTGGATTGCTTTACCTGAGTAGTCCCTTCGTGAGCCATTTGAAGAGCTTCCCAGATTTCTTGGCAGATTCACATGCCGAGATACGATTATACTCGTCTGGTCCAATACCACAAACAAGAATCTTCTTCGCCTTGAAGTTCTTCTCAACAGCTTTTCGGTCAGCACCATTGTATTCTTTTCTTGTCTTTGGAATAGTCTTTGTTCCCTCTCCAATAGCCTTCATAGGGACAAAGGGACCATCACAAATCACGTCCCAAAGCTCGGAGTCTTCAGCCATAATGAAGTCATGCATTCTTGTTTTCCACCAACCATAGTATTGGCCGTTGAATCTTGGGGGTCTATAGGTTGATTGTCCTTCTTCAAAGTTGGGTGGAGAAGCCATTAGAGATCCTTTCTAGGTGTTAACCTTTTAGAAAGAACCTGCTCTGATACCAATTGATAGAAACTAAGCGTCCACCAAACTGTATATAGAACCCGGTTCTCTATCAGTTCCTATCGTAACCAACAGACTGTAAAGACAAACAGTAAGGGACCTGGTCCTCTACCAGCTCCCTCAATTACACAGAGACAGCAAGTAGAAGAGACGCAGAATTTTTACGTGGAAAAATCCCAACTCAAGGGGACAAAAACCACGACCTACACTGGTAGGATTTCAACTTCACTAACTTGTAATCTTAACTATTACAAGCCACTTTGTAATGACTCTCTTATAAAAACTTCAACACAACTTGTAATACACTTATTACAAGCCACTTTGTTACTCACTAGTTACAAAGATTTCAACACAC
>ML296833.1:31466-65071 GCA_005239495.1 Nicotiana undulata | reverse complement strand
TTTAGGGCCCCCCCCCCCCCATCCTTATTAAATAGTTTCTTTGCTTTCCATGACTAATTCGCTTAATTTAAGTTTGACTGGGACCCACCGTTGTGGACCTCGAAGGGTGTCTAACACCTTTCCCTCAAGGTAATTTCACCCCTTACCCGATCTTTGGTGATGCAAACTGGTATAATATGAGTTACCCGCTCTAGGTTCCCTAACACACCTTAATCTGTTAGGTGGAGACTCTAATATCCAATTCCCTTTCCTTACCCTCTCAAAAGGAGCTGTCAAATGTCGAAACCCGATTTCGCGAGAAAAAGGGTGCGCGACAGCATGGCGACTCTGTTGGGGATATTCTTAGGCTCCTACCATAATAAAGTTGTTTTGTGAATTGGTCTTTTTCAACAAGCATGTCTTTATTATTCTGTTAATACCTGCACACCCCTTTCCTTTCCCATTCTATGTGAATTAATTTTCCTATTTTCATTCATTTATGCTCGCTAGATTCTCTTTCCTATTTTATTGCTTTTTACTATGGAAACTAACTTTTCTCCTTGTTTTCTTTCTGAAATTCCTTTACAATTATTAAATACTGTATTTTCTCATTTTTCATCATTCAAATACTTGACAACGTGTTATTTTTTTTTTGTATAAATACATGCTCAACATCATATTCCACTCGTGCGTAATTAATACCATATCAACACTTGATGGGTGTATGCACTCTTCCTATATCACCCTTTTGAATTTGGAAAAGCTTATTTGCGGTAAAACTAGTCGATCAGCGGTGTAATCAACGGTTCCGTGCCTTTCCCCCTCAAGTTGTCCGCTTGGGGGTACCAGTCTAGACTTCTATAGAAACCTTACTTTGATAATAATTGTACATACATCATGATAAAACCTAGCCTGGGTTAATATGGTGTCCGCATAATAACCCTCTAAGGAAAACCTTGTTCAAAGTCCACCGGGGTTTCCATAATCCCAAGGAGCGCACCCACGATATGTGCATTATTTGGAGAAATAAAAGCCGAAATGCTAATCGTTAATGTATAAGTAGTCGAATCCGGAGGGGGAAAGGTCCTAACTTTGTTTATTTTGCAGAAAATGAGGCACGAAGTCCCCAGGTTCGGCATGGTCCGCAATATACCACCATTATTGCTGGATTGGTGGGAAGACCTTTCGCCAAGCGACAAAAATCATGTGAAAAAGGTTCTCGGAAACTTACCCTCCTTAATAGACCTCCAGCCAAATAACGTGTTGATCGAGTCTGCTACTATGTTCTGGGATGGAGAAGTGGTTGTATTCCATTTTGGCAATATAGAAATGATTCCTCTTTTGGAGGAAATAGGAGGCTTCGCTGGACTACCTTGGGACAGTCCCGGTTTATTAATATCGTAAAATCGCACCCCCAAGGGGTTTCTGAAAATGATGGGTCTGAGAAAGAATGACAACTTGGCATGCCTGAAGAAGTCCTACATACCCTTTGACTTCCTCTATGAACGATACGGACACAGAAAATCTTATCGTATCTTTCATGACGAATTCTCCATCACTTCCCTGGGTTGGACTCATCATAGGGTTTACGTATTCATCGTCTGCTTTTTGGGTATGATAGTGTTTCCAAGCCAAAAAGACAGGATTCACACCAGGTTGGCCGTGGTAACCAAAGCTTTAATGGAGGGAATCGAGGGGCATACATATACTATTGTTCCGATGATTGTAGCAGAAATATACCGGGCTCTGGATCGTTGTAAGAAAGGGTTCAAACATTTCGAGGGTTGTAACTTGCTGCTGCAAATTTGGTTGTTAGAACATCTTCAGAGAGGCCAATACCTCAGAGAGTTTCCACGGAGACCCTGGAATGATCACATAGCTTTCCACCACCCAAAAAGAATGACCTTTATCAGGTTTGCACAACCAGAAAATGCTACAGAATGGGTACAGTTTTTTGACAATTTGACCGAGGACCAAGTTCATTGGATGTTCGAGTGGTTCCCTACCAGTGAATTCATCATCAGGTCCAGGGATGTTCCGCATTTGGTGTTTATCGGGTTAAGGGGCATATACCCCTATGTTCCTATCAGGGTCATGAGACAAGCTGGTAGAAAACAAGTCATACCACGAATCTCCAAAATGGGTCACTACAAAGCAGATTTTCAAGATGATGACATCCCATACAAATGTGAAGCTCAGCATATGTGGAATTTATAGGTCATTATGGAAAAGGACACCATCGAGCCAGATCGATACCACGCAGGGCATGTGTACTTATACCCATCATGGTTGGACGATAGCATAGTGGGAATAGTTGAGCCAGGGGTTGGTCAAGGAAACAGGGTCATAGATGAAGCTGTTGAAGCACATGTGAAGTGTAGGAGGCTACGCAAAAGATTCCTCGAGTCTAAGGCCAGGCACGTGGAACAGCACAAGATTGATATGGAGTCAATTAACGAATGGAGGGAAATGGCTACTACGTCAACGGAAAGGCTGGAAAATCCGGAGCAGGGTCTAATGAAGTTAGAGGGGAAGATGAGAAAAGAATCATAGACTACCAGAATGCAGAGGGTAACGAGGGAGGACATCTAGCGAGGGCGTACCTGCTGCTGGACATACGCGACCTGGGGAATTTGATCGACGGAGCCAAGAGAGCCAAGCCTGGAGAAGGTCCCTCGGGGACTAAGTAGATTAGGATTATTTGTTTTAGAATCATTTTTCGAATGTAATAAGGCAAATGCCATTAGTGACTCATTTATTTATTGTCATTTTAGGTTCGTCTTATTTATTACATTAATGAAATGAGGCAATTATCAGCATTTTAAAATTTCTCCAAATCTACTTGTCGCTAGGCCTACCTCGGGCACAACAAGGCTCCCAAATTAGGACGCGAATTTACATTTCTGCAATATGTGTTTAAATAATGCAAATACTTTTTCAGAATTCTTACTGACTTGGTTACCTTTTTGTTTTTCTTTCTTTTGATTATTCTCATCCCATAAGGTTGGTTCGCACATACTGGCATCGTCAGCATATCACGCCTGATCCAGAGGCCCTCCTCCACATCCTCCTCCAAGTGATCTAAAAAGCAAAGGAAAAGCTAATATGGATGACATGAGTGGTGTCAAGAAAGAAAACGCTACACATGCTGAGAATGTGGAAACTTCAGATGGTCAGAGTACTTCGGCACAAAATGATTTGGTCCTGCGGTTGGAACAGAAAATGCTAGAATTGCAAGGGGAGATTGAGCAGGTCCGCAGCTTGGAAAACCTGTCCCTCGCACTAAACGTCCCAGACATCAACCAAAAAAATTCTCAAAACCCAGTACCTCCTCAGAATACACCACACCAACGTCCTGTAAAATCCTCCCGCGCCTCATCAATACGCAACACCTCCTCAAAATCCTAATCCTCTACCCATACCGACACCCGCTCAACACCAGCATCTCCCGACTCAATATCCACAAACCACGTGTCATAATCCTCAGAATACCCCACAGTCAATCCTCGATCCGCAAAATTTAACTAATGATCACCACTACAACTCAAACCCCCGGTATTCATCAAAACAATCCCATATACGTGGAAACCTTACCCCACTCCAATCAACCAACTTCATACACACCAGAATCCACCTAGAAGGGCCTGCTCATTAAGAACATGGCAGAGGAGCTCAAGAAACTCACAAGTCTGGTCTAGGGTGTTGAAGAAGGTCTGAACTATGAGGATCTATGCATTCAGCTAGACGTGGAACTGCCGTAGGGATACAAACCTCCTAAGTTCGAGATGTTTGACAGAACAGGTGACCAAAAGGTACATTTAAGAACATACTGTGACAAGCTCGTAGGGGTTGGGAAGGGTGAAAGGATTCGCATGAAGCTGTTCATGAGGAGTCTCACTGGAGACGCCCTATCTTGGTACATAAGTCAAAATCCCAAGAAATGGGCTAATTGGGTAGGCATGGCATCGGACTTCATGGATAGATTCAGGTTCAATATAGAAAATGCACCGGGTGTCTTCTACATACAGAACCTCAAGAAGAAGCCAACAGAGACTTTCCGCGAGTATGCTACTCGATGGAGGTCAGAAGCCGCAAAGGTCAGGCCGACACTGGAAGAAAAGCAGATGAACAAATTCTTCGCCAGGGCCTAGAGGGCCCAGGATCCACAATACTATGAAAGGTTAATGGTCATTGAGAATCACAAGTTCTCTGATATCATCAAACTTGGGGAAAGGATCGAAGAAGGGATTAAGAGCTGAATGGTAACAAATTTTGAGGCATTGCAGGCTACAAACAAAGCATTACAATCAGGATGCATATCAAAGAAGAAAGAGATAATGGGCAGTGATGGTAGCCCAAGGTCCAAAATTTCCACTCACATACCAAACACCTCCACCCACATACCAACCTTCACCTCCCAGATATCCTCAACCCGCCACCGCCTACCATACTTATAATACGCAGTCATCCTACTATCATTCACCTCCAGCTCGTCCAAATTATCAAAAACACATACCCAATTTCGATCGCAGACCACCCAGACAATACACCCCTATTGTTGAACCCATCGACCAGCTATATGAAAGATTAAAGGTTGTCGGATATGTCACCCTTATTCCCGATGTGTCTATGGAGAACTCCTCCCAATGGGTCAACCCAAACAAGACATGTGCATACCATTCCGGCATGAAGGGACATACTATTGATGAATGTTGCACTCTGAAGGACAAGATTCAGATGTTGATTGATACCAAAGTCATACATACAAAGGAAGCCGCACCCAATGTCCGCAATAATCCCCTCCCGGATCATAGGGGTGAAGGAGTAAATGTGATAGAAACTGATGAAGAATGGGATCCTTAGGGGTCAATCGGTCTTCTCGGGAATGTGACGGCCCTAAGAACCCTGCAGTCACGCTCACTCCCATTGTGGTACAGATACATCCTCCAATCGAAGTTGAGGTAGATGCATCAGCTCCATTTGAAATCAAAGTGACTGCACCTACAGCTACACCTACTCCATTTGAGGTAGAAGTAACCACACCCTTCACTATGATGGTGGCATCCACACCGCCCTTCAAATCCAATGTCGTGCCTTGGGATTATGTCATCGAAGTTAGGAGAAAAGGGAAAGCAAAAATGGAAGAGCCCGGTGCTGCACAAGGAATGACCAGAATTGGAAGAATCTACATACTTGAAAATTTGGGAGGGACAAGTAAGAAAGCTGCCACCAAGAAACCCATCAACAAAACTGGTACAGATGATCTCTGGAGGAAAGTACATGCAAGAGAATACTCTGTCGTTGATCATCTGAACAAAACTCCCGCCTAGATATCCATCCTGTCATTGCTACAAAATTCTGAGGCGCATAGGAATGCTCTAATGAAAGTGTTGGATGAAGCATACGTACCCAACGGTATCACCAGTGGATAAATGGCCAACATGGTGGGGCAAGTGCTGGAGAGTCATAAGATCACCTTTCACGAAGACGAGTTGCCACCTAAAGGATTGAGCAATAACAGGGCATTGCACATCACAGTGCAATGCGAGGATAAGTTCATTGTCAGGTTCTGATAGATGGAGGGTCCAGCCTTAACATCTATCCGCTGACAACTCTGAAAAGATTAGGCAAGGGCTTGCATGAAATACGAGCGAGATCTATGAATGTGAAGGCGTTCGATGGGTCGCAAAGAGCCACGATTAGGGAAACCAATTTATGTTTGAAGATGGGTCCTACTTGGTTCGATGTCAAATTTCATGTGCTAGACATATCCGCCTCCTACAATCTGCTGTTGGGACGACCTTGGATACATGCCACTAGGGCTGTTGCATCCACTTTGCACCAAGCGGTGATATTTGAATGGAATCATCAAGAGGTAATCATCCATGGAGATGGGAGAAATCCCATTTACACCAATCAGATTGTTCCGGTTGTGGAGAATAGAAGTAAGTTGAGGGGAGAGACCTACCATCACATTAAGCGTGTTAACGCGATCGAGAAGGATAAATGGTGGAGTAGAAAAATAGAGAGCATACTGTCATGGACAGGGTATGAACCTGCTAAAGGGCTCGGTAAGAATCTCCAGGGTATCGCCAAACCAATACAATCGTAACGTCATGGTACAACCTTTGGACTTGGATATCAGTACACCTGGCACGAGTATCAGAATTGGTCTCCACCATGGCGTGGTCCCTATCACCCTCTTGAGCAGCCAGTGCCACATCCTAGTCATACCTTTCATCAGGGCGATACAATATGGGGATCCGAAGAAGCGGAAGCTTTGGTTGTGCTAAGGAATTTGTTTTTAGAAGATGAAGATATGGATTGCAGTGTGATAGTTGAGGAGGAGGAAGAAGAAGGCATTACTATTCAGAGAGTGGAGAGGGGAGCATTTCTAAAGAACTGGACTGCTACACCATCAAGGGCCCGACGAGTCCCGGCGTAGCATGGCTGCTGGCATCACTTCTTTTTTAAAACAATTCTTCTTAAGCATTTTATTTTAAAATATTTTCAGTGTTTCATTTCGAAAAACATTATTTGAGTTATTGAAAATCGCTTTGTTTGCCATTTTATATTTACAATTGGCTTGATGTTTTATTATTACTATTTTTTCATATCTTTCTTTCGACAACATTACTATTTCTTATCTTGATGAAACAACAACTGTGACATGTAATGAGACAGAGCAACACAAGGACACTGACTCAGAAGAAACAGAAGAAGAAGATGTGATACCTGAGGAAATTATCAGTGAAGTTGAGAACTTTGAAAACAAGCCCAAGTCCAACCTGGACGAAACCGAGATAGTCAATTTGGGAGATTCCGAAACCATCAAAGAAACTGGCATAAGCATCCACTTGTCACCATCATAGAAGGAAGAATACACTCGTTTCCTGAAGAATATGAGAATATTTTTGCATGGTCATATGATGATATGATAGGGTTGAGCACATCCATAGTGGCTCACAATCTACCTACAAATCCAATGTGTCCGCCAGTGAAGCAGAAACTCATAAAGTTCAAACCGTACAAGAGCCTAAAAATCAAGGAGGAAGTCACTAAGCAGATCAAAGCCAAAGTCCTATGGGTAGTTGAGTGTAACGGCCTGACCAGTCGTTTTGAGCATTTCTATTTCGCTCAGTAGTTTGGGGGCACGAGTAGCTCCTTATGATGTATTAGGACTTGTGTGCAAAATTTGAGGCCATTCGTACGTGGTTTGATAGGTTTCGGCATCATTGGTGATTTTTGGAAGTTTAGAAGTTCTTATGCTTGAATTCAAGGTTGATTTGGTGTTTTGGTGTTGTCTTGAGTGTTTTGGAGGTTAGACTAAGTTCGGGTAATAATATATGAATTGTTTTAATTATTGGTTGAGGTCTCGAGGATCTCGGGTGAGTTTCGGATAGGTTTGGGTTGTGTTGCGCTAGTTTTTCTTATGTTTCGACGTCGTTTTACAAGCATAAATGATATCATATTGAACAAATGAGCTCTGATTTCTGTTTTGAATGAAGAAATAGATATGTATCGTAATTACGGACCCTTAGCAAAAAGCATCGTCGAATTTGGACATCGTATGAGGATTTTATGGTCATTTTACTAAGGTTTCGAGTTTCTTCAACTTAATTACGACATTGTCACTGACGGCGTATTTAAAAATCTATATTATTTGCAAATATTAAAACCTACATATTTCATTCATTATAAGGTCAAATCGAGTGATTCAAAAGCCTAACTTAACTAGAATTTCCCAAGGAATCCATTGGAGGCATAAAAGCGAGTTTCGAGATCGTTTGGCACGAAAAACGAGGCAGAATAACTGGCAAAAAAATATATAAAACTAGGGTTTGTTCATTCGTTCATATTTTGAGTTGGGGAGCTCGTATTTGGGAGATTTTTTAGGCTCTTTTCACCATAGGGATTGGGGTAAGTGTTCTTTACTCGATTTTGGTTATATTTCATGAATCGATCTTCATTTTAGGGATTTGAATGATGATTTCAAAGTGAAATTGAGGGAGCTAGGGCTTGAGTTTTGGAGAGTTTTAGGTAGGGATTTGAGGGACCAAACGGAGTCTGATTTTGATAAGTTTTATATGGTTAGACTCGGGAGAGGACGAGGATTATTATTCTGTCATTTTTTACTGGTTTTGAGATGTGGACCCGGGGGTCGGATTTTGGCCGATTTCGGATTTTTGGCATATTTTGTAGTTTTTATTGTGGAATTCGATTCATTAGCCTATGTTGATGGTATTAATCTGATTATGGTTAGATTCAAAGATTTTGGAGACCAAGTCTAGAGACGAGGGCATCCCGGAGTAGGATTTTACGCTGTTAAGGTAAGTAACATTTTTAACTCTAGATTTGAGGGTATAAACCCGGAGAATTTGATATCATGTGACTGTTTGGAGGAGATACCCACGCTAGGTGACGGGCGTGTGAGTGTATACATCGAGGGATGGAGACTTGGTCCGTCCCGTGAGGCCTCATGGCCATCATATGTGTTTACGTAGTTACTTGTTGCTGAACTTGTTTGCATTCATGTTAGAGATCATGCTTAGGCTTTATTCATGCTCACATTATTTGTACTCAGTCATAGAAATTATTGTACATTTTTACCTCAGTCTCTATTATTTGCTAATATGTTGTGATACTTGATGTGAGTTGTGTCCCCTTATTTGTTGATAACGGTGAGGCTAGTGAGGTACATGATTGAGTAAAGCCAAGGGCCTGGTTGTGAGGATATTAATACCATAGCGCGTGAGATGTCCGCGTAGCACGTGAGTTGACCGTGCGGGTCCAAGTATTGATACCATAGCGCGTGAGTTGTCCGCATAGCACGTGAGCTGACCGTGCAGATCCAGGTATTGATATTATGGCACGTAAGCTGTCCGTGCTTAGCGCTTGGGCTTTGGGAGACCCTCCAGAATCTGTACACACCCCCAGTGAGCGCAGAGTGCTGAGTGTATTGAGTGTTGAGTGTTGAGTGTTGAGTACGAGTGATGAGTGATGGAGTGACATTGTTGTGAGGTTGCATTTACTTTTATTGTTGATGCATTTATCTGTTAAATTTCTTTGTGGCATTTGCTGAGTTTTTGAATTTACCTCTTTATCTCTATTTATTTTTAAATAGTGAAAATAGATAATTGGACTGTTTTACTTAGCTCGTCACTACTGCTCAGTTCCTTAGTTATTTCTGTTACTACTGAGTTGGTTGTACTCATACTACACCCTGCACTTTATGTGCAGATCCAGGTGAGTTAGAGCGCGGGGATCGTTGAGTTCAGGCCGGCTATCTTTGGAGATTACAAGGTAGTTTCTAGCGTCTGCAGAACCTTGTTACTCCTTTTGTCATTTCTTCTTTTGGACAGTTAGGCAGTTTATATATCTTAGTTTATAGTTTTAGACGCTCATGACTTAGTGACACCCCGATGTTTGGGGCTCGTTTCCATATTTTATATTTTTTATATTTAGAGTGGGTTTAATTTATCAGAAATTCAATTATTAGAAATGTTTTATTAAATTCTTATAATCAAATTAGTAGTAATATTTCGGGAAATAGGCTTGCCTTGTAACACGATAGGCGCCATCACGACCATGGTTAGATTTTGGGTCGTGACATTGAGTACCCAAACTGGTTAGCCAACATTGTACCGGTTCCAAAGAAAGCGGGAAAGTCAGGGTGTGTGTTGATTATCGGGACTTAAACAGAGCAAGTCCCAAGGACGATTTCCCACTACCAAATATACACATTCTGGTCGACAATTGCGCCAAGCATGAACTCTATCCTTTGTAGATTTCTTTGTGGGTTATCATCAGATTTGGATGGACAAAGAAGAGGCAGAGAAAAAATCTTTCATTACACCATGGTGGGTATATTGCTACAAAATGATGCCATTCGGTCTGAAGAATGTTGGGGCCACCTACATGAGGGCCATGACAACTATCTTCCATGATATGATACATAAGGAAATAGAGGTATATGTTGATGACGTTATCATCAAATCCAAGAAATCCACGGATCACATAGCAGACTTGAGGAAGTTCTTTGACCGGCTACGAAAGTACAATCTAAAGTTGAATCCCACAAAATGTGCATTCGGGGTTCCTGCCGAAAAATTGTTAGGATTCATCGTCGGCCGTCGAGGAATAGAGTTGGACCTGTCAAAGGTTAAAGCCATCCAAGAGTTACCACCTCCAAAGAACAAGAAGGACGTGATGAGTTTTTTGGGACGCCTCAATTACATTAGCCGCTTCATAGCATAGTCCACAAAGATATGTGAATCAATTTTCAAAATACTGAAGAAGGATGCCGCAACCAGTTGGACCGAGGATTGTCAGAAGGCTTTTGACAAAATCAAGGAATACTTGTCCACACCACCAGTTTTAGTCTCACCAGAACCTGGTAGACCACTACTACTCTACCTTGTAGTGTTAGATGGGGCTTTCAGTTGTGTTTTGGGACAACATGACGAGACGGGAAGAAAGGAGCAGGCCATATATTACTTGAGTAAGAAGTTCACACCTTATGAAGTACGGTACTCTCTGCTGAAACGCACTTGTTGCGCTCTAACCTGGATAGCTCAGAAATTGCGGCACTACTTCTGTGCCTATACTACATACCTCATATCGAGGATGGATCCCCTGAAGTACATCTTTCGGAAGCCTATGTCTACCGGGAAGCTGGCCAAGTGAAAAATATTGTTGAGTGAGTTCGATATCATCTATAGGCAGTCAAAGGACAAACATTGGCAGATCATCTTGCTGAAAATCCCGTAGGAGGAGAATACGAACCACTAAAAATGTATTTTCCTGACGAAGAGGTGACATTGGTAGGAGAAGACATTGCTGAAGCCTACGACGGTTGGAGAATGTTTTTTTATGCAGCTGCAAATTTTGAAGGAGCTGGTATCGGAGCCGTCTTGGTATCATAAATCGGTCAACATTATCCGGTTTCTGCAAAACTCAGGTTTCCATGCACCAACAATATGGCAAATATGAAGCCTGTATATTAAGGCTCAACTTGGCTGTCGACATGAATGTTCAGGAACTATTGGTAATTGGTGACTCAGACCTGTTGGTGCATCAGGTACAAGGAGAATAGGCTACCAAAAATACCAAGATACTACCATATCTACATCATGTACAAGAGATGAAGAAAAGGTTCGAAAAGATAGAATTTCGGCATGTCCCCAGAATTCAGAATGAATTTGTAGACGCATTGGCCACCTTGTCCTCGATGATATAACATAATTTCATCGATCCCATTCCGGCGAGAATCCAAAATCAACCGGCATATTATGCTCATGTCGAAGAAGAGACAGATGGAAATCCATGGTTTCACGACATTAAGGAATATTTGGCAAAAGGAGAATACTCGGAGCAAGCGAAACACACTAAAAACGCACACTGTGGAGGTTGTCCAATCACTTCTTCCAAAGCGGAGGAATTCTGTATAGAAGAACTTCCGATCTAGGACTGTTGAGGTGTGTTGACGCCAAAGAGGCTTCCAAGTTTCTTGAGGAAATACATGCCGGAACCTGCGGCCTACATATGAACGGCTTTGTCTTAGCCAAGAAGATACTCATGGAAGGATACTTTTGGATGACTATGGAGACGTATTGCATACGGTATGTCCAAAAATGCCACCAATGTCAAATACATGCAGACATAATACGGGTGCCGCCAAACGAACTCAATGCAACAAGCGCACCTTGGCCTTTTGCTGCCTGGGGAATGGATGCCATTGGTCCAATCGAACCCACTGCTTCAAACGGTCACAAGTTCAATTTAGTGGCCATCGATTACTTCACTAAATGGGTTGAAGTTGCGTCCTACAAAGCTGTAACCAAGAAAGTCATCGCAGATTTTGTCAGAGATCGTATTGTTTGTCGATTTGGGGTTCCAGAGTCCATCATCACTAACAATGTCGCCAATCTCAACAGTGATCTAATGAAATTCATGTGTGAAACTTTCAAAATCAAGCACAAGAAATCCACAGCATATAGGCCTCAAATGAACGGAGTCGTGGAAGCCGCCAACAAGAACATCAAGAAGATACTAAGGAAAATGGTAGAGAATCACAAGCAATGGCACGAGAAATTACCATTTGCTCTACTAGGATACCGTACCACAGTCCGTACATCAACCGGGGCAACTCCCTATTTGTTGGTTTCTGGTACCGAAGCTGTCATTCCCGCCGAGGTAGAAATTCCTTCTTTGAGAATCATACAAGAAGCCGAACTTAGTGACGCGGAATGGATAAGGAGTCTCTACGAGAAATTAGACCTCATAGATAGAAAAAGGATGAATGCAGTGTGTCATGGTCAGGTTTATCATAATAGAATGTCCAGAGCTTTCAACAAAAGGGTCAAACCAAGACAGTTCACACCGGGGCAGCTGGTGTTGAAACGGATTTGTCCACATCAAGATGAAGCCAAAGGGAAATTCTCACCCAATTGGCAGGGTCCTTACATGGTTCACAGAGTATTGACAGGAGGAGCACCCATACTCGCAGAAATGGATGGAGAAATCTGGTCAAAGCCTATCAATTCAGATGCAGTCAAAATATACTATGTATAAACTATTTATGCTTCTTCATATGATGTATATTGAACTACGCTCGACCTGATTCCCGTTTAAGAGGGGATACGTAGGCAGCCTTGTGGGTTCGGTCACAGCTCAATAAAATTTCCATTTTCCCCACAATCAGAAACTGGGGTAGAATTTTGAGGAGGACCCTCAAAATTCCGAAACAAGTTCAGCCAACAGCAGCATACGGAACAGCCAGAAGGTCATTTAGTTAACTGGGGGAAAATTTTGAGGAGGACCCTCAAAATTCTATGGCAAAGAAGGTTGCAATGTCTCTAATAATGTCACAATTACTGGTTCATCTAATTGATTTCTAATTTGCATATTACTATGTCTTTGAAAAATATACACGCATACTTTTTAAAATAAAATTTACTTTTTATCCAAGTGTTACCCATGGTAACTTAAACAGGACCCTCAGGCAGATTGGAGCAGAGCAAGCAGACAATGGCACGAACCAACCTCCCCCGCAAAACTCACAAATTTTCTTTGGATGCAGGAATAGGTCATCACCTTAAGCATCGTCACAACAACAGAATTTCTATGCATAAAACACGGCGCTAGCTAGGAACACTTCACTCTTACTCTTACACTTGCATGAGGTTAAGCCCTGCCTCCCATTTGCATAAGGCTAAGCATTGCCTTCTCTTTGCATGAGACTAAGCCATGTCTCAACTCTTGCATAAGGCTAAGCATTGCCTTCTCTTTGCATGAGACTAAGCCCTATCTCAAATTTTGCATGAGGCTAAGCCATGCCTCCTCATTTGAATAAGGCTAAGCATTGCCTTCCCTTTGCATGAGGTTGAGCCCTGCCTCCCACTTGCATAAAGGCTAAGCATTGCCTTCTCTTTGCATGAGACTAAGCTCTGTCTCAATTCCTGCCTAAGGCTAAGCCCTGTCTCAACTCTTGCATAAGGCTAAGCATTGCCTTCTCTTTGCATGAGACTAAGCCCTGTCTCAACTCTTGCATGAGGCTAAGCCCTGCCTCTTCATTTGCATAAGGCTAAGCATTGCTTTCCCTTTGCATGAATCTAAGCCCTGCCTCCCACTTTCACAAAGGCTATGCATTGCCTTTTCTTTGCATGAGACTAAGAACTGTCTCCTTCCGCATAAGTGTTGCTCTATTCTAAACCTTGCATCACTATTTTCTCTCGGGGCTAAACTCTGCCCCTAAACTCTAAACAAGACTCAGCTTTGTCTTGTTGATTACCTCTAGTGTCATGTCTCTGCACCTCATGGGCTGATATATAGCCAACTTGTCTGAAGGCGTCATAGTCTGAAAGCATCATCCTCATAGCCAGAAGACACCATGCCATGGCATGAGGATTCCTCAATATTGCACATCATTATTCAAAGGCATCATGGTTCGGAGGCACCATCTGCATGTCCCGAGAACATCATTTCACGGCCGACGAATCCCCTATCGCACAATTCATGGCCCGGGACATCATGGTCTAAGGACGTCATCCTCACCGTCCAAAGATAGTCTTCATGGTCCGAAGGGAATTTGCATCATGTCTGAGTTTTTGCAATAATTTATACATGTTTGCGTGCAGTTGTATTTCGTAAATTTGTAGGTGATCCGGTAAGTAACCGTTATCCTAACGGGAGAAATCCCGCTCCAATTTCCATCCAACGTTCACATCCTTCAAATTATTTCAAACATGACCGTTCATTATCCGTTACCCAGTCTCATTTACCCATAACCGTTTCAAACCCCAATTAATCCTATTTGGAACATCTTGTTCGTTCTTACAACGACTCCATCGGCTTACTCCAACGTTGGATCCAAAACTACACACGGCCTGATTCCTATAAAACCAGGGATATGTAGGCAGCTCAGAAGCTAGAGTGCGGCCTATATCTTTCAAATTACCCTATTCGGTCAAAATCGTTCATCATTTCTTTACCCGACAAGCCTTTCATCCTTCTCGGGTAAAGAGGGGCAGTTGTTGATACTCAATTTTTTCCTCATATTTCTCAAATATATATATATATACCTTCAAAATAGTGCATATGCACCATCACTTGATTTATACACATATACAAGAATTTTCCATAATTTTCTATAATTCTTAAAGGGTTTTTAACAATTTATTCCTGCATTTTATTATATAAATAATTATTAATTGCATCACAAATAATTTGTATGATTATTTTATCATCTAATTTCATCATTTACATCCATATCAGGTTTTAAATATTTTAGCACATTCGTCATAATTATATTTGCATCTTAAAAGCTAAAATTATACATTTTTGCAATACTAGCCTATATGTACTTATAATTACTTTATTTGTCAAAATAATATTTTTATACATTTATAATATTAAATAACTATTTTTACTTATTTTTATGCACAAATGATATATTTATTTATTTATTATTATTTTTTACAAATTATTTACTAATTTAATTGGGTATTTAAATCTAGCCCTTTTCTTAATTATTTTCGGACCACCCCAGCCCAGCTACTTAAACTCCTAATCCCAACACTCCAACCCAAAATACCCATCCCAAATCAATTAACCCAACCCCCTAAACCCGGTCGGTACCCGTCTATTATAACCCGCCCCGGTCACCTTTAAATCCCAGTTGTTGATCTTTTAAGATCAACGACCCACACCCATTCTCCCTATTTTAATTAACCAAACCCCTAACCCTAAATCTCATTCACCCAAACCCGCCGCCTCTGTATTCTCTCATCTCTTCCTCTTCTCCTCTCAAAACCCTAAGTCGTCGTCACCCAAAATCACTCCCCTGATGACATTCCCTCCTCATCTCCTAACCATATTGGCACCTCCTACTGGCTACCCATTTATGGTATCACATAATTGTTTACCTAATATGGAAAGCAGATCTTGTAACAATCGAACCAAAATTGGTTCAAATCCTTAACTTGCTGCTTATTTCGTGTTCATCACTTGCTCTTTGTAAGTACGATTATTTTCGGTATCTCTCACTGATTCGTACTTAACCCTAAGTTTAGGGTTTTCATATCCTCTTTTGATTCGAACCAAAACTGGTTCAAGATTTAATTTTAAGTACTATCCCGTCTATATTCGTCTTAGTATGTATAAATCTGCCTATTTTTGTCGATTTCTTTTATTTACCCTAAATTAGGGCTTCGGACCCTAAATTTGAACCAGATCTGGTTCGATTGTGTGTTTCCTATTGAATAATTTCTTTTCTATGTTCATCGCATGCAATATGTAGTTGATTGGCTTTATTTTGTGTCGATTTTATGAGGTTTACCGAAAAACTAGGGTTTGAGACCTTTACCCGTCTTTACTGATTTTCTGATTGATGCTCTTTCCTTTCTCGTGTTTGACTAATAGTTTCTTTATTTCTGTTTCCTATATTTTTACCTTATGTTGCCCTAAAACTGATTGTTAATCGATTCTTATGTGATTTTCCTTATTCTCTATTGTACCCCCTTATTTTAAATGTTACTCGCCTTATTGCACGCTATTATTCTCTGTTAATTTACTGAACTCTTTGGGTTTCTGTATTATTTGACCTAAATCTATATCTTAATTGATTCTGTAATTATTTACTTTCCATGTTATGTGTTTAGTTCCTACACTATTCAAACCCTTTTTCCCTTTCCCCTTTAGGCAGACTCGAACTATCAATACTCTCACTGAAAACTTAGATTTTATTTCTGATTCTCTTGCTCGTCTGTTTCTAGTCTTGGCCGGCTAAAATCCAAGGCCAATTGATTCTAGACTTGACTATTGTGGTGCATTTTCTTGATTTCCCTGCCTAACTGGTAAGACACTATCCCTTGTCATTTTATGTTCCCATAATCTATGTTGTTCGACCCAGCATGTTTAGGTTCTGAGCATGATTCTACCACTTTTATGTTTCTATGAGTTCATCTAGTCCCATAATTGATACTGTTAATTGATTATTTTTTAATAATATGAATCCTCTTAGAGGTTAATGTAACACCCCGGAAAATTTCTAAGTGTTTTAAGACCATTAAGAAGATTGACGGGTGTTAATTATATAAATTCGGGTATGAACAAGACTGGTAAGTTAAATGATATCAATTAATCATGAAAATATATGTATGAGGTGCATTAAAAATAGTTTAGGGTCTAAGAAGAGCCCTAAGGCTAAGTCAAGTTGAAAATTATATGATGGGATAAAGTTTCAAGTGAGTTTGCACAAGATCTAATTTCAAACGAGAATATCTCTCAATATATGAAGCATTATATGGTTTATAACCTATCAAATTAAAGCTCTTTGAGTCTATTTTCCAACGCTTCAAACCGTTTGTCATTTGGACATTCCTACACAAAGTTATGGCCAAATTACCAAAGGCTGGATTTGCGATCATTTTGCGATCGCAAAACGACTCCGCGGACCGCATTCGCGTCGAATAATGAAGCAGAATCGGGAAAAATATTATGTTGTCGCATATTGATTATGTTGTAGCATAATTTTCTATGTTGTCAATTATGATATAGCATAATGATTATGCTGCAAGAATGTTGCCCACATTTCTATTATGCTAATAGTATAATTGCACCACATAATTGACTTCTGGGGTCATTTTTGGAAATTTTCATATCCGAACCCACTTTGATAAATAAGCTTTGGGACTTCATTTGGGGCTATTTTATACAAAATTCAGAGAGAGGTGAGAGCATTTTAAAGAGAGAAAGAGGGAACCTAGCATTCAAATCATCCAATCTTGCATCAATCTTCAAGAATCAAGGAACCCAATCACAAAATCTTCATCTAAGAGGTAAGGATTCCATACCCTAGTCTTTAATTTCGATTTTTTCTTGGGTAAATATGGGTGATTAGGATAATGATTCTAGGATGTGAAAGTATTATTTATACATGCTTGTAACAATAAAGTTGTGGGAAGATTATTGAATTTAAATAGGTAAAGATTGGGTTAAAAATGGTAGAAATCTTCAAAACTCTAATTGAGGATTTGCGAGACAATCTGATGTCGTAATTCGATAATTTTTGTATGGTTGAACTCGTATCAGAATGGGTGTTCGTATTTCGTATGTTTTTCCAGGATTCGAAATGTGGGTCCTACTGCTCAATATTAGAATGAATTTCAAATTTTTATCCGAAAAATTAGTAAATTCATACGGAATTAATTTATATGATTCTTATTGAGTATATCAAATTGTTTGTGAATACATTTGAAGCACTCGGAGGCCGAGTCTAGAAGCAAAGGCATTATGGGCTAGGATTTTAGCCTGTTTTGAGGTAAGTAATGACTTTAAATTTTGTCCTGAGGGTATGAAACCCCGGACTTAGCATCTTCTCATTGTTTTGGAGTGACGCGCATGCTGAATGACGAGTGTGTGGCGTGCACTGATTGGGGACTTGGACTTGGTCCTTCCCGTGGCCACTATGCATTGCGTAGTTATTTCTAAAATCATATGGTAAATTGTGTTTTAAGACTATTACGGTATTTTGGGATGCATGCCATGTTTGGGGCCTTGTGCCGACCTGTTCTAACCCCTTGGAGGCTATTTACTACTATTCCTCACTGTGTTGGTTCATGTTTTACACTCAGTCATGTCATGTTTAAGTGATTTCAAAACTCAGTCTTATTTACATTATTTTGTGATTTTAATTGATATTTTTGGTCGAGTACCCCGTACTGATAGCCCGAGCGGCTTTTTGGGAGGTTTCTGATTGAGTGAGGCCGAGGGCCTATGTTGTGAGGATAGTATGGGATCGGGTTGCGCACCGCAGCATGTTATACTGTTTATGGTGACTGAGTGAGTTCGAGTGCCTGATTGTGAGGATATGATATTGGATCGGGTTGCACGCCGCAGCAGATATTATATGGATCGGGATGCACGCCGCAGCATATGTTTATTGGATCGGGCTGCACGCCGCAGCAATATAGCGCTTGGGTTGTAGTAGCTCCTCCGGAGTCTGTACACCCCAGTGAGCACAGGTACCTACTGAGTGCTAGTGCCGAGTGATGAGTGATTGAGAGGCATGAGAGACAGTGAGGTTGCCCGAGGGGCTGATGCTGAGTGATTGTGAGGTATGCTGAGTGAATGATTTTGAGTGGTGATTTGCCCGAGGGGCGGTTTATGATACTTGTTTTACATGCGCGACTATTTATGATTCATTTCATCCTTAAACTAATGCTTCCTGGGTATTTTACTGAAATCATTAGAAATTTACACTTTTCAAAGGAGTTTTACTGAAATTGGCTTTTAATGTGTACTGATTTAATGTATACACTGTTGGAAAGAAAGACTGTTTATTGTGACTTGATGATTTGATCCTGTGTGTTTCTTACTGCTCAAGACCTGATTTATTTTCATTACTACTGAGTTGACGTACTCATCATTACTCCATGCACCTCTGTGTGTAGATTCAGGTGTTGATACCGGGTGTTAGCCATCTTATTACTCACGGATCCGGAGTCGGGACATCGAGGTAGTTGTCAGCGTCTGCAGCATCTCTGTCTTCCCTTTTTTTGTTTTGTACTTAGTTCTTCATTCCGAGATTTATGTATTGCGGCAGTAGTATTCTTAGATTCTCATGACATGTTGGCTCCGGATCTTGGGAATGGTTGTAGATAGTTTAGCTTGTTTGTTTGCTTAAAAATTTAAAGACTTAAATACGTTTTATGAAATATTGATGATGATTTGGGAAATTTTGAAAAAGAAAAATGTATATATGTGATTTTTGGCTAGCCTAGTTCCACGATAGGCGCCATCACGGCCGATTTAGGATTTGGGATCGTGACAAGTTGGTAACAGAGCACTAGGTTACATAGGACTCAACGGTCATGAGCAAGTTTAGTAGAGGCTTGCGGATCGGTACGGAGACGTCTGTACTTATCTTTGAGAGGCTGCAGAACCCTTAGGAAACATCTCACATTCTTGAATTCTTGTCATGCGTATCCATTTATTCAACCAAAAATGTAACTTTTTGAATTCCTTTCATGTATTTGAATGCGCACGTGAGCGCTCGGTATCAGCTGTGCATCGACGGCTTGTGATTCCCATGGGTGAGATATGATTTTAGCATATTGATAATGGACAGTATGGAGGACTTGAGGACGGATTTTGTCTATGGCCTGAGTGCTGAGATTATGTTTGTGCCAGCACGTGCATTTGGGGCTTATATGTCCGTTTGTGTTCTTATTGCTGGGATTTGGCGACTAGATGACTATGTGGTGAGTGTTATTGATAGTTAGATATGTTTAGGTTGTTTGATTGTGACAAGAATGGATTAGTGGGATATGTAACAAGAACCATTGAGTGATTGACTTCAATCTTAAGTTAGAATATGGCCTCGAGTTGTGAGTGTAGTGAAGGACCTCTCGTGTAGCATAGTTGTGGAGTGGAGTGGATTTTCCTGTTGTGTTCTGAGCTTCTGGTGATGTCTTTTGGGCTGACCAATGCCCCAGCAACATTCATGTATTTGATTGACGGTGTATTCAGCCGTGTTATAACTCCTTCATTATTGTGTTCATTGATGGCATCCTGGCGTACTCACGTAGCCAGGGGTAGCATACTCAGCATTTGTGGATGGTATTATAAGGGTCCAGGGAGGAAGAGCTCTAAGCAAAGTTCTCCAAGTGTAAATTTTGGCTCAGTTCAGTAGCATTCTTGGGACACGTTGTGTCCAATGAAGGTATCCATGTGGTCAGACGAATGTGGGGTAGAGCTTCCAGAAGCTCAAGGTTTCCTTGACCACAACTACAGTGTTAGTATTGCCATCAACTTCAGGTTCTTATACCGCTTATTGTGATGTCTCGAGGGTAGGCATTAGTTGTGTTCTAATGTAGGAGGGCAAAGCGATTGCGTAGTAGCTATGATCTCGGAAGTGTATAGAGAGATATCAGTTTAAGGCTAAGCAGGAAGGGGTATCTCCTGCGGGTTGTCCTGAGGTGTGTGATCCTTATGTTGATCTGTAGTAAGTTCTCTTCTACCAGTAAATGTTACATGTGGTAAGTTGATTTTAGACCGCTTGTGGAAGTTGGCACGGTTATTGCAATGGTGAATGCAAGATTGCAGATGAATTGAGATATTAAATGGTTTGAGTTATATATGAGCTTATGAAGGATTTAGCTGAATCTCACTGTGATATGACGGCGGTGTTAGCATATGGGCATTATGAGTTATTGAATGTTTTGTTCTATGGCTTTGATCCAAGTGGGGGAGCCTGCTATTGACAATTCAATTTAATGGTTATACGTTAAATTTTAGTGTTGGTCGGAGGCATACTTATGGGTTAGTTATGACTTGTAGAGGTGGAGATCGAGGATGACTCGGGCAAGGAAATTCCTGGATACGGGCTACATTACACTTTATGAAAATATATAAATTATGGAATGATTAAGTTGTTAGCTTGAAGGATGTAGTGCACACGAAGCATGAATTTGATTGGTCGTGGTAAGGCAAGGTTACTTCTTTGAGTGTTGATTGTGCTAATTGAGAACGTTTTTTTCCGCCGTTTGGGCGGAGCAAATTAGATTTGAGCAGAGTGGATAACTCTCAAGAGGGTTATAATGGATTCAAAATGTATATATGGCAATATTCTTGGGTTTGATGACCTGCGTGGCCTGGTTGAATTAGAGGAATTTAGTTATGATAGCTTGATTAGTAGCAAATGGATTTCAAAGTATTCTTGATAGTTTCTACCATGGTTTGAACCAGATATTTTCTACCCGTGTGGTGAACGTGTTGTGTATTGTGATTTCCTCCTGGAATGTAGCAAGAGGAAGGTTTCTAACTAACCGGGTGTGTAAATTGTTGGTGTCTCAAAGTTGATAATGAGATTCTTGTGCTTGTCACATGATGGCATGATAGATGCACTGTGTTGCACGGGATTAAGATTTACATGTCAAGGTGGCAGTTCATTCTTGAAGGGGAGGTCGCGAATTTTGGACATATTGGTCAATTTCAGATATTTCGATGAATGGTATAGCTACTCGGTAATCCTTGAGAAGGGTGCGTTTTTCAGTAGGCGCATTGTGTCTTGACTTACGGGTGTTCAATGGTACTGCGGTACTCACCTGGTTGATAGACTGCTGATATTTAAATTATTGCTATGTGGCACGGAAAAAGTATAAAGGTATTCCTCATGGGATGATCATGCATGAAAGATGTGTTAGTCATTCGAGTGCTGGAGTTGGGATCAGTTATGGTGGCTCATGTGTTCTATGAATTTAAGAATGGGGAGTTACTACTTCTACGTTAGCCTGCCGATTTGAGTTGTATAGAACACTTTGCACATGCCTACTTTATGGCATGTTATTTATACTAGTTGAGGAGTATGTGAATCTTGTTTCATTATCATGTACATGTGCACTTATTTGATTGCTCCCGTATGATATACTTGGACCGAAGGCTTGTGACCATGCCTTGTGGATTACTTTATTGGCACGAGAATTGTCCGTGCAGATCTATGTACTGATATTATTGGCACGTGAGTTATCCGTGCGGGTCCAGATATTGATACTAAATCATGTGAGTTGTCCGTGCGGGTGATGTTAGCGTGAGCTATGGAAGATCTGGCTAAGTGATATGAGCTCATAACATTGCGGTTGTGGTGGTTCTTGTTGAACCTACAAAAAATGGCTCCCTTCTTTGAGACATTTTCCATTTTTGAGTGCACGGATTGCGCAGTTTGTGGCTTGAATTATATTGGTGTGGAATATTTTTTTAGTTTTGTTGGATAAATTAAGGTCATTGGACCTAGAATGGGTACTATTAAGTTTGTTTACAGAGTGTTTGGGAGAATAATTTAGAATTCAACTTAAATAATTGGCTATGGTACTTATTGAACGCATGAAGCTCCATGACCTGTTGAATTGGTAAGTGGTTGTGAGTTCATGTATGCTTCTTTCATTATCGATGGTGTACGAAGGTTTTGGAGCGAGATTCTGTTTAATGTGGGGTTTCCTACTAGTACTTGGTTGGTTTGAGTAGTTATGGTGATCGAGAACGGTGTTGCGAGTATACGAGTTGTATAGTATGTTATGCGATTATATCTGGGGTTATTGTTATGGATTGACACAGTTTGTTCAGACTTATACAGTGTGTGGATGTGAGATTCGGATCTTGAAAAGAATTCTGGATGTTAGAAATTGAGCTCCAAGGTTTATGGGGTAAGGTTAAAGTAAAGATCATCAATTGTGTTGTGTTGTCAGGCCTATATGGAATAGGGTGACGTGGGATCACCCCCAGGTATGCGCGTGGCAAGGTGGAATAGTGATCGAAGGTTTAGGAACAACCCTTAGCACGCAGTTTACATCACAGCTTTGGAGAGGTGGCTTATGAACTTGCATTGTCGCCTAGTCTATCATGTGTTCATCCAGCATTCCATTTATCCATGCTTCGAAAGTATGTCGGGGATCTGTCTCATATTGTGGATTTCAGTACAGTGCAGTTGAACGGTAATTTGACTTATGATGTGGAATCAGTGGCCATTTTAGACCGACAGGTTCGAAAGTTGAGAAATAGAGAAACTCCCTCCGTAAAAGTGTTATAGCGAAACCAACATACAGGTCAAAGAGGCCACTTGGGAAGCCGAAGAAGAAATGAAGAAGAAGTACCATCATTTGTTTGAATAGTCATGTATTTATAAGTTGTGTTCTACGAAAATGCTAAGAGTTACCTTATATGAATTATGTATCAACTGTATAGTTGATGTTAAAGGTGTTCCCTTTTTTTTTTGGTAGTACACAGCTAGTGAGGCCACGGTTGGCATTTTCTTTATGTTATGTTGCGTCGTTGGCTCATGAATTTGTTGTTAGGAGTTGTTTTGGTGTTACTCTGGCAGGTGGGTAGGCCCAATTACAGGGGAGACTCTGCCAAAATTTTAGAAAAATTTGGGAGTTAGCCAAATTTTGGGGCCTTAAGAAAGTTGAAATGTTAGAAGAATATCTAAGATCTATATGAAGTCAATAATAATTAGAGATGATGGTTAAAGTGAAAAGAGGATAATGTTGTGCCTAATCATGACTTTTAAAACATTCGAGGACGAATGTTCTTGAGTGGGGGATAATGTAACACCCCGGAAAATTTCTAAGTGTTTTAAGACCATTAAGAAGATTCACAAGTGTTAATTATATAAATTCGGGTATGAACAAGACTGGTAAGTTGAATGATATCAATTTATCATGACAATATATGTATGAGGTGCATTAAAAATGGTTTAGGGTCTAAGAAGAGCCCTAAGGCTAAGTCAAGTTGAAAATTATATGATGGGATAAAGTTTCAAGTGAGTTTGAACAAGATTTAACTTCAAACGAACATATCTCTCAATATATGAAGAGTTATATGGTTTATCTATCAAATTAAATCTCTTTGAGTCTAGTTTCCAACGCTTCAAACCATTCGTCATTTGGACATTCCTACACAAAGTTATGACCAAATTACCAAAGGCTGGATTTGCGTTCATTTTGCGATCGCAAATCGACTCCGCGGACCGCATTCGCGTCGCATAATGAAGCAGAATCGGGCAAAATATTATGATGTCGCATATTGATTATGCTATCGCATAATGATTATGCTGCAAGAATGTTGCCCACATTTCTATTATGCTATAGCATAATTGCACCACATAATTGACTTCGGGGGTCATTTTTGAAAATTTTCATATCCGAACCCACTTTGATAAATAATCTTTGGGGCTTCATTTGGGGCTATTTTATAAAAAAATTAGAGAGAGGTGAGAGTATTTTAGAGAGATAAAGAGGGAACCTAGCATTCAAATCATCCAATCTTGCATCAATCTTCAAGAATCAAGGAACCCAATCACAAAATATTCATCTAAGAGGTAAGGATTCCATACCCTAGTCTTTAATTTCGATTTTTTCTTGGGTAAATATGGGTGATTAGGATAATGATTCTAGGATGTGAAAGTATTATTTATACATGCTTGTAACAATAAGGTTGTGGGAAGATTATTGAATTCAAATAGGTAAAGATTAGGTTGAAAATGGTAGAAATCTTCAAAACTTTAATTGAGGATTTGCGAGACAATCCGATGTCGGAATTCGATAATTTTTGTATGGTTGAACTCGTATCGGAATGGATGTTCGAATTTCGTAAGTTTTTTCGGGATTCGAAATGTGGGTCCCATTGCTGAATATTAGAATTAATTTTAGATTTTTATCCAGAAAATTAGTAAATTCGTATGGAATTAATTCCTATGATTCATATTGAGTATATAGAATTGTTTGTGAATAGATTTGAAGCACTCGGAGGCCGAATCTAGAGGCAAAGGCATTGTTGGCTAGGATTTTAGCCGGTTTTAAGGTAAGTAATAACTTTAAATCTTGTCCTGAGGGTATGAAACCCCGGACTTAGCATATTCTCACTGTTTTGGAGTGACGCACATGCTGAATGATGAGTGTGTGGCGTGCACTGATTGGGGACTTGGTCCTTCCCGTGGAAACTATGAGTTACGTAGTTATTTCTAAAATCATATTGTAAATTGTGTTTTAAGACTATTACGGTATTTTGGGTTGTATGCCATGTTTGGGGCCTTGTGCCGACCTGTTTGGACCCCTTGGGGGATATTTACTACTATTTCTCATTGTGTTGATTCATGTTTTACACTCACTCATGTCATGTTTAAGTGATTTCAAAATTCAGTCTTATTTACATTATTTTGTGATTTAAATTGATATTTTGGGTCGAGTACCCCGTTTTACTGATAGCCCGAGCGTCTTTTTGGGAGGTTTCTGATTGAGTGAGGCGGAGGGCCTATGTTATGAGGATAGTATGGGATCGGGCTGCGCACCGCAGCATGTTATATTATCTATGGTGACTGAGTGAGGCCGAGTGCCTGATTGTGAGGATATGATATTGGATCGGGTTGCACGCCGCAACAGATAATATATGGATCGGGCTACACGCCGCAGCATATGTTTATTGGATCGGGCTGCACGCCGCAACAATATAGTGCTTGGGTTGTAGGAGCCCCTCTGGAGTCTGTAGACCCCAGTGAGCGCAGATACCTACGAAGTGCGAGTGCCGAGTGATGAGTGATTGGGAGGCATGAGAGACAGTGAGGTTGCCCGAGGGGCTGATGCTGAGTGATTGTGAGGTATGTTGAGTGACTGATTCTGAGTGGTGATTTGCCCGAGGGGCGATTTATGATACTTGTTTTACATGCGCGACTATTTATGATTCATTTCATCTTTAAACTAATACTTATTGGGTATTTTACTGAAATCATTAGAAATTTATACTTTTCAAAGGAGTTTTACTGAAATTGGCTTTTAAAGCATACTGATTTAATGTATACACTGTTGGAAAGAAAGACTGTTTATTGTGACTTGATGATTTGATCCTGTGTGTTTCTTACTGCTCAAGACCTGATTTAATTTCATTACTACTGAGTTGGCGTACTCATCATTACTCCATGCACCTTTATGTGCAGATTCAGGTGTTGATACCGGGCTTTAGCCATCTTATTACTCACGGATCCGGAGTCGGGACATCGAGGTAGCTGTCAGCGTCCGCAGCATCTCTATCTTCCCCTTTTTTGTTTTGTACTTAGTTTTTCGTTCCGAGATTTATGTGTTGCGACAGTAGTATTCTTAGATGCTCATGACCTGTTGTGTTTTAAACTCTATTATGATAGCTTTCTTCTAAAATCAAATCTGTTTTAAATCTGTCCCTACCTCCTTTTATATGCTATTACTTTTAAAACTCCCACTCTTAGTCCTTTAGGTTCTATTATCAACCACCCCAGTGTGAGCACTGCTCAGGGTCCATGTGAGACTCCTGTGAACTCTGACACATTGGGGGTTGGCTCCTAATCTCCTCTGAATCATTTCTGAGTATTTGGTTCTGGTGTGAGCATTGCCTTGGGTCCCTAAGGCCCTTAGGAACTTTGACACACTGGAACCTAGTTCTATATGTGCTATGGGTGAGTCACTCACCATTGACTATCTGTACCTGTGAAATAAGCCTCGAAGCTGAAATGGTTTGAAGTCCTGGGTTGACCAGGTGTATTTGGGCCTGATAAAGGCTCCCTATAGTTTGTTCCATTACTATCATGTAATTCATTTACTAACCCGGTCTGTAATAACTTTGTAACAAACAGATTCTGGGGTGTTTAGTAAAATCGGGAGGGTTTCT
The DNA here is from genome assembly GCA_005239495.1 of Nicotiana undulata. NCBI lineage: Eukaryota > Viridiplantae > Streptophyta > Magnoliopsida > Solanales > Solanaceae > Nicotiana > Nicotiana undulata. Next base: position 38,401 of record ML296833.1, on the reverse strand, counting down.
TATTTTATTTTCTTAAACCGGGTAGAAACCCTGCTTATAGGATTTTCGTTTGTGATGTTGATTCTGCTTATTTTGTTAAAATTGTGCAAGTTCCATATTGTGTTTGCATCTTAGAAATCTTGCCTATAGGATTAAAAGTGATACCTTGTTAGAAATCTTGCCTATAGGATTGATATTATAACTTTGATAGAAATCATGCCTATAGGATACATTAATTTGTCCAATAAAGTGTGTTAGCAATCATGCCTATAGGACCGATATTTGATTCAACTGTTTCTGGCAATGTGTCTAAATTTCTGCCTGTATACTATTTAATTAGAAATTATGCCTATAGGGTTAAAATCAGTTTCAAATCTAGAGATCGTGCCTATAGGATTAAAATCGGTTCAATATTAGATATCATGCCTATAGGATTAAAGTCAGTCAATAATAGATATCTTGCCTATAGGATTAAAGTCAGTTCAATAATAGATCTCTTGCCTATAGGATTAAAATCAGTTCAATAATAGATACCATGCCTATAAGATCAAAACCAGTTCGAACTTAGATATCCTGCTTATAGGATAAAAATCATTACGCTCGTAGAAGTCATGCCTATAGGATTCTACTAATTGATTCTGAATACAATCGTCATTGTCAATCAGTTAGACAATATGCATATATGACTTAATAACAATTCTGGATTTGTAATTGTGATTCATTACAGTCTGAAGTGCCCAAATGTTATATTGAATGAAATAAGCAGGCAAACAATATGCCCTAATACTCGCATTGATGAAACTTCTTCTGTATATCACTGCTCGCATGTCTTCTCACATAGATATCCTGCCTATAATTTTAAGATTAACAAATCCTGCTAATCAGTTGCGTGCATTTGTTGTTTTATGTGCGGAGGTCAATATGAGCCCATATATGCGTTTATCTGAAAGTTCTAATTGTTTTGGTTGTCGCCTAGTCTTTTACAATTTTGAGCAACCTAGGCTTAGTCTAGAACCATCCCTAATAGAGGTCCTAATGCCTCCAGGGCCATAGGTAAGGGACGGGTAGTGCACGCATATGACACGAACTAGAATCAATTAGAGCGCTCTAAATAACAACTTAAAGATAGTAATCGGGTAGCAGGAGATGATAGTCTTTGCTACATGAGTAACACCCCCTCTCCTGGGAGAAGTTACAAAGTATTATCTATGTTGCACGGGGTGATCCTATAGGCTAAAAAATTTAGGACCCACATCCTTATTAAATAGTTTCTTCGCTTTCCATGACTAATTCGCTTAATTTAAGTTCGGTCGGGACCCACCGTTGTGGACCTCGAGGGGTGCCTAACACCTTCCCCTCAAGGTAATTTGAGCCCTTACCTGATCTTTGGTGATGCAAACTGGTATAATATGAGTTACCCGCTCTAGGTGACCTAACGCACCTTAATTTGTTAGGTGGCGACTCTAATATCCAATTCCTTTACCTTACCCTCTCAAAAGGAGTTGTCAAATGTCGAAACCCGATTTCGCGAGAAAAAAGGGGCGCGACACGAGCCTCTGGGCTTGCTTCGCCTGCTGCTTCATTTTTCCTATGCTCAATTTTTCGTTCTTCTTTCCTATTATTTTCGAGCATGATTTATACTTTAAATATTCCTTTTGCTCTAATTTCATCTCCAATGTACCTACACATTAAATAAACTCCATTACGCAAATAAAGTATAGTTGAGCATTAAAGCACCTAAAATGTAAGGTAAATAATGCAATAAAATATGAAATATAGCCAAACATCATATGCACACTACAAATTTTTCTCCTTTAGAATGATTAGTTGATAAAATTATAATTGCAGTTAAAATTTAGAATTTACGATAAGCTAAGTTATGAATTTATAATTAAAAAAAAATAAGTTATTACCTTTAATATTGAGAACAAATAACTATTAGAATTAAAATACCTTTTATGGTTGAGAACAAATAATTGAATATTTGAATAAGCTAACTAGCTAAAGCACTAAATTGGTTCATTTTCAAATTCCTCATATACGTAAAATTATTTTTCAATTAACCGAATAAGAAGAGTATTTTATTGAAGATGAAAGAAATTAGAAAAGACACTGAATTTGGTTATAGTATAGTATAAAAAATTAAATTGGTAAAATACAAATTTGAACAAATAAGGATGAAATAGAAGAATGACAAAGAATATTACAAACACGTTACAACAACAATAACATACCCAGTAAAATTCCACTAATGGGGTCTGGGGAGAGTTGAGTGTATGCAGACCTTACCCCTACCCCGAAAAGGGCAGAGAGGTTGTTTCCAGGAGACTCTTGGCTCAACAGGAGAGGCAATAATATCAGAAAAGAAACAAGAGAAAAGGCATGTAACAACAAAAGATGCCAGAAAGAAAATAACCACAACAAATAAGTGAAAGGAGAATAACACAAAACTATGCAAAACAACAATGTAAATACAACAAAGACCGCTAACAAACCTAACGAAACTCTATCAGACTACCCGGTACAAAGAAGGAAGAACTCTCGACTACCCCCTAGTCTACCACCCTAATGCTCGACCTCCACATGTTCCTATCAAGAGTCATGTCCTCGAAAATATGAAGTCGCGCCATGTCCTGCCTTATCGCCTCACCCCAATACTTCTTAGGCTGCCCTCTTCCTCTTCTCGCACCTGCCAAAGTCAACTGCTCACACCTCCTAACTAGTGCATCTAGGCTTCTCCTACGCACGTGTCCGAACCATCTAAATCGTGCTTCCCGCATCTTGTCGTCCACGAGAGCCACACCTACCCTCTCCCGAATATCTTCATTTCTAATCTTATCCAGCCTAGTGTGCCCACACATCCATCTCAACATCCTCATTTATGCTACTTTCATCTTTTGGATATGTGAATTCTTGACTGGACAACACTAAGCTCCATACAATATGGTCGGTCTAACCACCGCTTTATAGAACTTACCTTTGAGTTTCGTTGGCACATTCTTGTCACATAGGACTTCAGAAACTAATCTCCATTTCATCCACCCCACTCCAATACGGTGCTTAACATCCCCGTCAATCTTCCCATCTCTCTGGATAATTGACCCTAAGTACTTAAAACTTTCTCTCTTGAGGATGACCTGTGAGTCAAGCCTGACTCCCACATCCGCTTCCCCCGTCACGTTGCTGAACTTACATTCCACATATTCCGTTTTAGTCCTACTCAACTTGACCTTTAGACTCAAGAGCCTGCCTCCATACCTCCAGTCTCCCATTAACGACGCCACGCGTCTCATCAATCAGAACTATATCATCAGCAAACAACATACACCATGGCACCTTTCCTTGGATATGGTGTCAGTGTGTCCATCGCCAGAGCAAATAAGAACGGGCTGAGCAGAGATCCTTGGTGTAATCCCATAACCACCGAAAAAGGCTCTGAGTCACCTCCCACAGTCCTAACTCGAGTCATAGCTCCATCATACATATCCTTTATCTCCCTAATATAAGCCACCAACACACCTTTCACCTCCAGACACCTCCAAAGGACGTCCTTAGGGACCATGTCATATGCCTTCTCTAGGTCAATAAGCACCATATGCAAATCCCTCTTCCTATCCATGTATAGTTCCACCAACCTCCTGATAAGGTAGATAGCTTCCGTAGTAGAACAGCCCGGCATGAACCCGAACTGGTTTTTCGATATAGACACCGCCCTCCTTATCCTCCCTTCCACCACCCTCTCCCAAACTTTCATGGTATGACTTAGTAACTTGATACCCCTATAGTTGTTATAATTCTGGATATCCCCTTTGTTCTTGTACACCGAAACCATTGTACTCCACCGCCACTCATCAGGCATCCTCTTTGTCCTGAAGATAACATTAAATAACCCAGTCAGCCACTCCAAGCCTGCCCTACCCGCATATCTCCAAAACTCTACTGGAATCTCGTCAGGTCTGGTCGCTTTGCCCCGACTCATCTTACCCATCGCACCCACGACCTCCTCAACCTTAATGCGCCTACAATACCTGAAGTCTCGGTAACTCTTGGAGTGCCCCAGTTGCCCTAACACGATATTTCCATCTCCCTCTTCATTCAGAAGTTTATGAAATTACAAACAAGTTGCTATTAATTTTTATTTATTTATTTACTTTTAAATTTTTCAACAAACAAAAATCCCTATATTTTTTTTATATATTAAGTTATTTGTTGCAAAATATGAGTAACTCAATTTTGGTCATTTTACGTTATCACTTATCAATTTTTTATTAGCCAAAGGGCAATACCTTCATTTCCAGATTTCTAAAAGGCCTAAAGTATTAATTTCTCAATTTGTGTTAATAAAAATATTTTTGTGTTGTAATAGATGTGCAGGCACACTAGGCTGGATAAGATTAGGAATGAAGATATTCGGGAGAGGGTGGGCGTGGCTCCCATGGACGACAAGATGTGGGAAGCGAGGCTTAGATGGTTCGGGCATGTACGGAGGAGGAGCCTAGATGCCCCGATTAGGAGGTGTGAACGGTTGAATTTGACAGGCATGAGAAGAGGTAAAGGGTGGCCTAAGAAGTACTGGGGCGAGGTGATCAGGCAGGACATGGCGCAACTTCAGATTTCCGAGGACATGATCCTGGATAGAGAGGTGTGGAGGTCGAGCATTAGGGTTGTGGGTTAGGGGGTGGTTGAGCGTTTTTCCTCGTTGTTCCAGCTAGTCTAATAGTGCTTTGTCTAGGACCACTAGCGGTTTTTGTTCATCACACTATTTTGTTATCTCTTACGGTGCTAATATTATTTGTCTAGTTTCTGTTGTTGTTACATATCTTTTGTCTCTGAGCCGAGGGTCTTCCAGAAATAGCCTCTCCATCCCCTCCGGAGTAGGGGTAAAGTCTGCATACACTCTACTTTCCCTAGACCTCACTAGTAAAATTATTAGTGGGTTGATATTGTTAATGTTGTTGGTGCATGATTTCCTTGATTATTGAGCTTAAATACAATATTTATTATTTCATCGATTCCAAAAACGATAATGCTATTTTGTTTGTAGTGTGTTTAAAAAAACAATGCTTTTTAAAATTTAAAATGATTCAGCATGAGCATTTTATTTTATATCTAAATGATTAACTTTTATAGTCACTTGGTATGTCTACTATCACAAAATTAAAACATATTGAAAATATTTATCTATTTTTTAAAGTTATATACTCATTAAAATGAAACCACGCACAAAGCACACTGTAAAACTAGTATTTTAAAAAAAAAAGGGGGAGATCCACACATAAAAATAAGAAATTTAAAAAAAAAAAGGGAAAACATGAACTTGCTACTTTGGTCAACCAAAGGTCAAGTCATCTCACCAATCCCAAATTCCCAGTATTTCTTAACAAAAGCGTTATAATTTTTATACTTCCACAATTACAATTTCTCAACATCTAATTACGAACCAAAAAAAGAAAAGGAAACCTTAATCAATTCAATGGAGTCACAATCCAATCTAACATGCCAAAATCTCCCAACCATCTTCTCCTCTTTCGTTGACACATTCGTCGATTTCTCTGTCAGTGGAGGCCTCTTCTTACCCCCACAGCCAACAATCACTTCATCACCAAACCAAACTATATTCCCTTCTCCTAATCGTTTAATTGCAATAGGTGACTTACATGGTGATTTCCAGAAAACCAAACAAGCCTTCAAACTGGCTGGCTTAATTGATGACCATGACAAATGGTGTGGTGGGTCCACTACAGTTGTTCAAATAGGTGATGTACTTGACCGTGGTGGCCAAGAATTAAAGATTCTTTATTTTCTTGAAAAACTGAAAAGGGAAGCTGCTAAGGTAAATGGTAATTTAATTACTATGAATGGTAATCATGAGATTATGAATGTTGATGGTGATTTTAGGTATGTTACTAAAGAGGGTCTTCAAGAATTTCAAGATTGGGCTTTTTGGTATTGTGTTGGCAATGATATGAAAGAATTATGTGATGGTTTTGATAAAGAGTGTATTAAAGATCCATTTTTGGGGATACCCTTTGAGTTTCATGGTGTAAATCAGGAGTGTTTTGATGGTATTAGAACAAGAATTGCAGCATTAAGGCCAAACGGGCCGATTTCGGAGAGGTTTTTGGGAAAGAATCAAACAGTTGTTGTTGTTGGTGATTCTGTGTTTGTTCATGGTGGACTTTTGACTAAACATGTGGATTATGGATTGGAGAATGTGAATGAGGAAGTGAGGGATTGGATTTGTGGGGTGAGGGGAAGAGTTTCGAGGGATTTGGTGAGGGGGAGGAATTCCATTGTTTGGTTGAGGAAGTTTTCGAATGAGTTGGCGAAGGATTGTGATTGTTCTGCTCTTGAACACGTGCTTGCTACAATTCCGGGAGCGAAAAGGATGATAATGGGACATACAATTCAAGAAAGTGGAATTAATGGGGTTTGTGATAACCAAGCCATAAGGATTGATGTAGGAATGTCAAAGGGGTGTACTAACGGATTGCCTGAGGTTTTAGAGATTGATAGGGATAAAGGGTTGAGGATTTTGACATCGAATCCGTTGTATCGAGATGTAAAGGAGAGTTGTTTGGATGCTAAACCTAGGGATGGTCTTGGTTTGCTGCTCCCTGAATTAGGACCAAAGCAAGTTGAGGTGAAGGCATAATTGGATGATTGAACTCTTGAGAATCTAATATTTTCTTTGGGAACTCATGGGGACTTTATTTCTTCTTTGTCGGTATGATTCTTCTATCACTCAGTATACAATCATTGTGGAGTGATAAGAAAAGGTATTGTTTTAAATTGGTGTAATGGTTCAGTCGCTGTGAAATTAGATATTAGCTCAATTGAAAGCTTCACTGCTCTACTTGAATACTACTGATTACTCAATTCTCTTTTTTGTTGTTTGTTCTGTGTTTTAGTATTATCTTCCTTTCATTCCCTCTAGATATTGGCATTTGCCAATA
>ML296833.1:0-22061 GCA_005239495.1 Nicotiana undulata | reverse complement strand
TTTAATTCCCCAATATTAGCGCGCCTAAATAAGGAATTCTAATGCTACAATGATTCCTTATTTAATGACATATCTGGAAGAATATTTACTTCCCTAATTTTAGCGCCTAAATAGGAAGATTATAGCTACTAAGATTCTGTATTTAATGCATTGTATCTTTTTTGTAGAAAAACTGTTAACAAGGCGGGTAATTTCCAAACCATGAACATATTTGGTAATATAATTTCCTATATGGTATAAGAACAAAAAAATCCCATTTTAAAATGGTCCAAGACAGATCCATATTCTAGTTGGGCTATACTACCCACACTAAGCTAAAACTTCCAATTCAAAACTGTAGGCCCATTTTGAACAATTTTGCATCCTCAAAAAACTAGGGTTAGGGTCACTCGTCTAACTCTTCCTGCCTATAAAATGCAAGGACTTTACCAACAATTTCAGTCATCAACTCTCAGAAATCGCAATTATTGTTTAGTGCTCATTACTTTTAAGGTCTATTTCTTCTTATGGTTTTCGAATTTATTGATTTGATTAGAATGATGAAAAAAGAAAGCCAATTTGCAGAGCAAGTGCGTCAATAAACGATGACGAACACTTGCATTGAAGGTTGGCGATATCAATAAGCGATTCTCCGTGCCTTTCAAATACTCTTGTTTTGCTTACGGCCTCGAACAAGTCGCTATATTTTTTTATATTTACAAACTAGGCATTTTTCTCCTTTTAATTAATTTTTGTTTTTGAGTTTTTATTTTTAAAGACAAGATTATAATTTCTTTTAAAGTTTTAAGCTTTTCGCTCGCGAAGCAAATCATGTTTCAAAAACGAAAGCTGTTTTGTTTTTTCATTCTCCATGCCTGTAGAAGAATTTATATGTTGGAGAACCATTGAAATTTTGATCAAATTACATTTAGTTAAACGAAGATTTAATATGAGATTGTTTAATTAAATTATAGATGTCACCAAATTAAGATGAATATAATCCGGAGTCTTAAAAGGGTAGTGACAGTTGGTTAGTTTGATTAGAGTTGTTATTAAGAATAAATTAGATTTTAATTTTTAGTAGTTGAAAGATATGAACATCTTGGAATAACTTGAGAATAAATTGGAGAAAAATGGGTAAAACTGATCAATAGTTCATGATATATTTCCATCAGGTAATTTTTTACGCAAGAGGCAATAGAAACATAATTTGCCTTTTGATGTTATGAATGGATATTATTCAGTTTTAATGAATGAATTGGGTGAACTTTTATTCAGACAGTGCATGAAAAAAGTGCTTTTAATAGCAATAGAAATACGCCTTTTTTAGAAGCAAAAACAATACTAGTTTTTTGCCAAAACTTAGTTATTGGAAAACTATTTTGAGAAAGATATACCTAGAAGCACTTTTAAAAGTTTTAAGTCAAATATTAATTGTCATTTAAAAGTGATTTTTAAATTGATTGGCTAAACAAAATAGCTGTCTCCTACTGTTTTTAAGTAGTTTTGAAAAAAATATTTTTTAAAATAAATTGATTTTAAAAGCTTGGCGTAATAGTCCCTTACTTGAACAAAAGTTTGTGAAAAGACTATTTTGATGCTATTACGGGTAGTGGAGGAAAACATGCGGCAGAGGAGATGAAAAAATAACAAAGTTTGAGGTCGTTTGGTATGAAGGAATTTTCCTGTGACAAGCACAACAATTAAATGGGGAATAATTACTCTCCATATTAAATAATATCGAATTTTAAAGATTGAAATAGTGAGATAAAATTTTATATGAAAAAGAAGCCCAATCTGACATCAAACCAAACATGAAAAAACCAACTATCCTGATGCCAAAAATTTGAACCGAGACCACTATAATTCGGTTAAGGTTAATCAAGTGAAGATGTCCAAAAACAAATCCATTGACAGTGAAATGTAAAATGAAAAAGAATGTACACACTGAATCATAGTAAAATCATCTTATGCCAGCCACTTCGTTATTGTACAACTATTCTGTGAACATAACACTCCATGCACTCATTAATAAGAATGTTCCACAAAAAAAATGAAAGAAGAAAAAGAGAACATTCAAAGAACTATCACACAAATCTGTTAAATGGTCTCCTCCCAACTACTGCGGGCATTGAGACAGTTGAATCCACACTTATATGATCTGCCACAGACTCTTGTTTATCGACGTCTTTTCGAGAAGCAGAATCCTTTCCAGAGCCTTTGCTCCATTTGGAAGACCAAATATTTTGAGTCAAAGGGAATGAAAATCTTTTCTTGTCATTAGATGGTTTTTGTGAAATTCTCTCCTTAGGATTGCTACTTGCTCTGAGTTTAGCTTTAGCTGAGACAGTAGGTGCCATATAATGTGGAGCTGAAAACGGAGGGCAGCTCGTGAGACTATCGTCGTCCTTCAATGGAAGATCAAAAGGGTAGTTAGCAGCACTAGCTTTGGTTCTTGAATACTTTCTTAGACTTGAGCAGTTCACTGGTGTTCTATTTGGAGTATGCATTTGTTTTCCCCTTGTTGGAATTGCTGACTTGGTTGACATTGGTGTGACTGATTCATTGTTATCGTAATCAGAAAGTAGGCGTCTGAAATTATTGTTTAGAGGTGTTGGACTTGGTTTGTGCTCTGAAATTGCCCGTGGTGGTGTGACCGATTCATGGTTGTTGTACTCCGTGAGTAAGTGTCTCAAATTGTTGTTTAGAGGCGTTGTACTTGGTTTGTGCTCTGAAATCGCTCTTGGTAGTGTTAGGTTGATATCTTTCACAGTAGATTCACCCTTGTATGCATTTTCAGAAGGCTGTTGGCGTTCAAACCAATTCCACCACAATCCACTAGCTCCCAGGTCCAGAGCCGATTTTGGATCACCTTTCCATAGCTGATAAAAGACGTAATTTAACAAGATTAGCGTTAAACCTAGGTAACAGATTTAATTTTCAATCTGCACTCAGCCGAGATTAGTAACAACAAACAACACTCAAGACATTGAACACTAGTGATCAATGGCGTATGCAGGATTTTACGCAAGCAATGCCGGTCTCCATATATATATATTTTACATAGACATAGTTAAGATTTTTTTCCACTGTCAGTGACATGATGTGTTTTACCTTGATCATATTGCTGGATGCCAACTTATTATCAGGATTTGCATAATATAAAAGAAAAAGCTGGTAAGAAAGCGAACCAGGAAGAGAAAAAACATTCCAAATCAATTAGCATTTCAACAGGTTGCATGAAAAGGATGCCGAGTTTCTGGTGATATTGAAACATATGTACACAGTGGTTACCCCTTTATCACCAGGATTTCTTTACATGCTAAAGGATAGAAGTGATCGATCGGGCAACATAATAAGACCATCAGTCAACTCTTTGACAACATGAAAAAGCTGTTATACCTGGTGAGAATAGGCATATGCCATTGCTCTCTCCCTTTTGATTACTGCCTCCACTTTCTTCCGCATCCTTGCTTCTACTTCTTCTTTGGTTAGCAAACTATCATCCCAATTATCTTGGTTACCTGCCCCACACTATACCAATATTTTTTCCTCAATCATTAATGGAAAACTCAAATCTCTTCGAATAACAAGAAAATCGCAACAACAACAACAACAAATAATCCCACAAAGTGGTAGAATGTATTGTAAAGGTAGAGAGGTTGTTTCCGATAGAAGCATGGCTCAAGGTAAAAGTAAAAGCAGATATAACATGTAGTAACATTAACAAGATAAGGTGAAAAGGGGACAGAGTGATAGAATATTCGAAGTGAAAGTATCAACGTATAGTAAAAGAAACCTAAGAATAACAAGAAAAGGGCATGTGTTTTCACTCCGACTGTTACCAATATCTCTGCACCGAAACTCGTGAAGATATAAGAAAAAACTTATGAAGATGGTCCAAACATACCAGTTGAGTCCATTTGCTCGCGATGCTTTCAACATCCTTATCGTTCCTGTATGCTTGGTGTTGAAGTGCCTGGTTTTCCAACATTTGGATTCTCCTCGACTGAATTTGAGTTTGGACCCTAACCAGAAGTTGCATCTGCTTCATGGCATTTGCTGTTTGCTTTTTCACATTACTACTTCTTACCACTCCTTGAAGCCTTACTAAACCCCTCAATGCTCTGAAACTCCTCCTTGCCTGTGAAACAGAGAACATTCATATCGAAATTTTAACATTTTTAAACAATCGATACGTTCTCTGAAGAGGAAAGAATAAGTTAATTAACAGTCGCAAAATGTTATATGTTTCCACTTGACATAAGATGCTATTCGTAGTACACAATTAGGACATATCATCTGTTGGTGATTTTGCTTTGTGTCAAAATTTAATAGAACTATAATGAAATTTTCTGCAACGGAAATACATGTCTCCAAAAACTTAATCAATTACAACAAAAATCTGGTAAAACGCCAACATATTGTTGATATTGTATCCTTGCTGATACTATATTTGAAGTAGTTGTTTGAATTTCGTATTGTATTCAACTGAAACAGCTTCTAATAATGGTACAAAAGGGGGGATGAACAGTGGGTGCTGTTCTTAGTTGGAGGAAGAAGCGTCTGAACGGAATTTCTTTAGGAACGTAAGAGAAAGAATTAGGTTTGTCAAACAATGTATATTGCAGCGCACTCTACTGAATCAGTTGCTTTGTTATTGGAACTAAGGATCAAGAATTGTTTTCATATAAAAAACTAAATCACAATTTAGCCAACATAGCAAGAGGGAATTTTATTGAAACATCCTACCATGTAACCTCTGTAGGCTGCCTGTATCTTGGTTGCTGAAAGCTGGAGATTCCTCAAAGTTGGTTCTGGTCTATAAACATAGCTGATTTCTTTGCGATTTCGATTAACCTGAGGAGAAGAGATCCTTGGAGTAGGAGCCTTAGGAGAATTAAGCCTGTGGGAAGAAAGTTTAGGAGAGGCAACTCTTGGAGAAGTAGGAGTAGGAGAAGCAACTCTATAAGAAGAAGACCGAGGAGAGACGACACTACTAGGTAAAGTGAATCTTGGAGTAAGTAGTTTTTGTTCATCCGCTTCTCCCAGTATTTTCTCAATACTACTTGGCTCTCTGAAGAGAGGGATAAATGATTTGTTCTCTCCATGCTTCAGTTTTCGGCGGCCTTTCTTTTCTTTGGCACTTTTCTTCTCTGATTCCTGCAACAATTAATCGTGCAATTTAGGTAAGTACGTACTATATACGAGCTACAGACATACAACAAATTCTTCCCATGATGATCCTTCCAAAAATATTTCAGGCATATACATGCTACCTACGGCTTGATTTGTAGTATTGAAATTCTATTGCTACATACATACATTTTTGAGATAGAGGAAATAACGTACTAATTGTTAGGTTGGTTCATAAACTTACATTGGTTAACTTCTCCTTGGAGCTGGGTGTAAACACCCTTTTGATTGCAGAAAACCAGCTGCCTTTCTTCCCCATGGTTCTAGCATTACTTTTTCACCTTGAACAAGGAGCAAAATCAACGTTAATTTTACACATGTAGTTCAAAAAGTAACATTTGATTTGATGATACTAAAAGAATTCTACAGAATTTTCCCCATTGATTTGATGATTGTGGATTAATCTCCTTTAAATTAAATTTAAAGTTTGAAAGTGGATTCTACTTCGTTACCTTAAATGCAAACCAAGAACAAAAAACTATTATGGCCAATACCACCCATAATTAAGATCACATATACGATATAACGTGAAATTAATCTTATGTTAAAAGTATATGGTATCCTCATTGAGATCATATATTAATTAAGTAGACGGTTTGCTCAGCTTTTACCATCTTTTTTATTTTCAACTTTTACATCTAAGCTTCTCTTCAAGCAACCCCAAAAGCCAAAATAAGTTATTTACATCTTGATCTTAAATGCTGCTAAAATGATTTAACTTTTATACACAAACAAATATTGAAGAATTAAAAAACATAATTACGCCGTACAATTTTAACATGCACACACAGAAAGAAGATGACAACATAAACACACACACAAATAAGGTCTAAAGAAAGAATAAGATACAATTCTTAGTTCAGGAAGTAGCAAACAGAATAGGAAGAAAAAGAGAAGAAAAGATTAGTTAAATTTCTCATTAATAAGGGAAGAAAAGAAGGTTACTGTTACTTTCTCCCCCCTATAATTAAGACAATTAATGCAGATATTCCAAAAAAGTAAATTTAGTTCCTAAAGAAAGATCCAATTTACCTCAACTGGTGTTCTGAATCTTCCATAGACCATTATCAGTAAAGCTGCAACAAAAACGAAAAGCAAATTACAATACAAGAACCGAACTTTAGTTTCTCTCTCTAGATTCTTGGTTGTTCCAGGTTATCTTTCTAACTCACTTTCACTTTGCTATACACATAATATGGTGTGTCCTTTTTAGGATTTTGATTTCAAAACATGCCAACTACTTTGAATCTTCTTCTTGGTAGCTGGCAATATTATTTTCTTTTTTCCTTTTTATTGTATGTATATTTTCACCTTTTCTTTTCTCCTCTTTACCTTTCACCTTTTGAGTTTTTTTATAATTTTTCTTTTGGTTTTAATGATGAAAGGATCTAAAAGGAACAACCAAATTGGATACATATTTGACAATTTGTTTTTGAATAAGGGATAATCTTTTTTTGGTGGGGAAGGAGGTTGGCCACTTTAACACTCAATGGGAAGCCTTTTTGGCGGGCCTCAACTAACTTTACTTAAATGGGAAGCCTATTTTACCTATCAAATGCAATCTCACCACCTATTACTTACTACACTAGTATTTTAAATAACTAATATTATGTTGGATATATATCTCGTAAAAATAGCACGGGCTAGCCCGTTGTCATTCAAAAATAATTAGCGTTTGCAAAATCACTGAAAAATACTCCCTCCGGTCCACAATAAGTGACCAATTTGCTTTTGGCACGCCCATTAAGAAAATACTAAATTATATACAAAAATACCTAGTATGACTAAACTACACACACACAAATATATATATATATATATATATATATATATTTGTGTGTGTGTAGTTTAGTCATACTAGGTATTTTTGTATATAATTTAGTATTTTCTTAATGGGCGTGCCAAAAGCAAATTGGTCACTTATTGTGGACCGGAGGGAGTATTTTTCAGTGATTTTGCAAACGCTAATTATTTTTGAATGACAACGGGCTAGCCCGTGNTAGATATATATATATATAGATAGATAGATAGATTAAATTCTTTCATGATTATATAAATGGACACTTATTTTGGACCAAAATAAAAAAACAAATTGGCCACTTATTGTGGACTGGAGGGAGTAGCCACTATTTTGCTGCAACACGGAAAGTTCCAGGATAATATACTGGAGATCGGTGCACCTGTGTATGAACTTCCAGCATACTATACTGGAGATCGGTGCACCTGTGTATGAACTTCCAACATAAGATACTGGAGATTGGAGCACCTGTGTATGAACTTCCAACATATTATGCTGGACCGATATATTATAGTGGATATACTGGAGTTCCAATATACTTATGCTGGAACTCCAGTATAATATACCGAAGTTCCAGTATATTATGCTGGAGTATTTTTCGGATTTGAACAGTATTTTTGTTCGAATTTAACTTTACATGAAAAGAGACTAAATTTCAATTACTTGAAAATGTGACTATTTTAAATGACCACTTGTAAAGATAGATTATTTTTGAGTTTCTCCCCTATGTCTCTAGTTAAAGCATTTCGAAATTCGATTACTACGTACTCACTAATCTCTTTCATTGTCACGTTTGCGAGACCATGACACTTATTTGGACCCTCCAAGTGACGTCTAGAATTGATAAGCTTAGTTAAAAATTTCGCATTCAAATTTTGTAAATGAAAAAATTCATGATAAGAAGTATTTTCTCTTTTAAAAGATCTTACACGGAGTGAACCCAAATTAATTAGGCTAATATATATTGAATACTGGATAACAAAATTTGAGGACCCTTAACTATCTAAAAGAGTCGCATTAAAGTTATGAATTTATTCTTATGTCTTTCCTCTTCTACTTATTCCCGAATGATGATTTTCACAACTAATTACGGCCAATTTTCTCACTTTAGCAATTACTCTATCGTTTCACTTTATTTTGAATCTGGTAAACAAGCCACAAGCATTTTATGACTATATAATCACGACATATTAAAGTTCAATGAGAAGTTTTAAAATTAAAGTATTTTAAAATTTAGAAAAATATCATTCTTTTAAAAACAGACTAAAAGATAAAAAAGTATAACATAAAATAAAACAGAGAGTAATATATCTCACTTATTTCATTTAAATGCATAATTCACCTCAGCTTTCAAGAAATTAGTTGTAAATTCTATCGATTGGGCAATCATTGTGAGGAAGAGGTATAAATGAGAAGTCTTCAAAATTATTAGAAGGGATATAAGGGACTAAAGTTAAAATATTCAAGAGCCATATATGGTGTTTAAAATAATTTCTTTAGACATTTTTAGGACGGTAACTGACAAATTTAAATTATGGGTGTGAACAGTCATATGTTGGGTAAATGTGTGGTCCAATTTGCTAAAATAGTAAAGTTAAAAGGACTGCTAAAAAAGATTGCCATCTATTGCCCCTGAAGATTCATATATCAACATCGGCTGACAGAAAGAGAGTGGGAGTTTATTTCGTAGTAGTTACTTATAAATAATTGATTGATTTTTCAAATGTAATAATTGATTCTTAGATATATGCATTTGAGTGCATAACCTAATTCACCTAAAGAGATCTTTAATTACAAGACATATGTAACAAATATTGGCAATTTCATCATTTTTCTTTGAACTGTTTTAGAAGTTTCAATATTCAGCGTTTTGCTATGGTCTTAAGGTTTAATTTCACCCATGGTCACTGAATTTATGCGCTATAATATTAAAATCATAAAATTATTATTTGCCATATTAAAATAATTGAATTTTACTATAACAATGATGTGTGACTATAATTCCATATTTTAATACATTATTTACCTTACATTTTATATGCTTTAATGTTAAACTACACTTTGTTTGCGCGTAATGGAGTCTATTTAATGTGTAGGTGAATTGGAGATGAAATTAGAGCAAAAGAAAAATTTAAAAAATAAAGTGTGCTTGAAAACTGTGGAAAGAGAAAGAATGAATTGATCAGTGAAAAAGATGAAGAAGCTCGCGAGGCGACCCTTTTAGCTCGCGTGGAAGCTGGCGAGGCGAGCCTCTGAGCTCGCGTGAGAGCAGGCGTCGTGAAGGGTGAGGCGAGGTCGAGCTCGCGTGGGAGCTGGCGCCGCACAGTGTTAGGCGAGGTTCATCTCGTGTGGAGCCTCGCGAGACACAGTTTGAGGCGCGCTTACTCCGGATTTTGAAGGCTTATTTCGTCTCCTGGTTTGACTNATTGCTTTTTTTCTTTTATTGAATTGATCCCACCAGAACAAAATTCACTTGATTGATACATGTACATACACCTAGCAATTCAACATAAAATTCAAGATATTTCATCGAGTCATGGAATGAAGAGATTCTACTTGTCTCCTGAACTAAATTCTTGGAGAAAAAAGAATTTTCTTCTTGATCCCGCTTACTAGATTTCTCGTTTGTTAATTTCCTGTCTTGGTGGGAGGGAGATAAGGATATCTCGTCTTAACAATGAATCAAATGAAAGTGAAAGAAATCGAATTTCACACCTTTTTCCTTTTCTGACGGACCAATCATTCCCTGCAAAAATCCTACTCTTCCTTATTATTTCTATTTTTTGTATTTATAAATAAAAAAAGAAAATTCTAAATACTAAATAATCTAAACTAAAATAATCGAAATAAATTCAATTGAAAAAATTCAGCCACACCTTCGTGGATTGATCGAGTGTAGCGTACTGATTCTTATCGAGATTGGGTTGGAGCCTAGAGTAGCAGCCTATTACGTTTTTTCAGGAGTCCCGTCCTGCCCTGCCTTGAACTAGAACTCGGAAACCAAGTAAGGCGGAGAACTGTTGTTGGTGTATTGGGATCTAGAAATATTTTGTGATGAACGTACAGGAAAACCCTCTTTGGATTTGCCAAAGATCTTTGGAATTCATTTATTTCTCTCAGGGGTGGCATTTCTCTGTTGCCTCTTTGTTTCATAAGGATCGAAGCTTTCCTGGCCCCGGGCTCTCTTAGGAGCTCGAAACGACCGGTCAAAGGAATTGATCCGTTTAGTATGTTCAACTAAGCCACTTCGTCCCTAAAGAATTACAAAAGAGAAAAAGAAAGTAACTCCAGAAATAGACATTAGTCCTAATAAAACAAATAATCTTCCAAAATCAGGTCATCGACCAGTAATGCGACTTGTAGAAGACTCCCTACCTATACCNTCAAAAACTTTTCATTTAACTTATTCTTTCAATTGAAATTGAGATTTTTGCCTATCCTCCTATTTTATTTTGAAAAATTTGAAACTTAGGTAAGTGCTTTTTAAACATATGTATAAAAAGAACATATTTCATTTAATTTAGCCGGCCCCATATCCCAAAACTCTCATTCAAAGGCGTAAATGGGTTTCTCATAATCAGCTCGAGGGCTCTATTTATTGGTCTGAGCAAGATACGACTTATTTAAACTGAATATTTAAAATGAACAATTCATAAAAAGAAATCTTTCTGTGGGATTGTATTCTATATTTACTTACGTTACCAATTGTCAATTCTTGGTCATTGTCATTGAGATTCATGTCAATTCGGATTAATATTTAGGTATAGATATTACCTCTTTTTTTTTCTCCTTTCAAACAAAGCATCTTATCCACTGAACTAGCTACAAGCTATCGCTTCGGGATTTGGCCTATGTCGTTTAGGTCTTTTCCTACGCAATAACTAGACATAAAACACCACTTTTGGGAGAGTTTTGCAACCGGAGGCAAGAATAACTCATGGAACACCTGTTGGGTGTTAGAATCATTGATTTCTACGTCCCTTCATCTTTACTTTGTAATTTATTTATGCAAAATATTTGGGATATTGTTACTATGAGTATGAGTAGCTAAACTCTTAATCTAGGGTTTTGATGGAACCTATTGGAGGATGATTTTCCTGTTACGTTAATATAGATTTGCCGTAGTATTTTCTCTATTTGTTCAACTACGTTATTATTGTGGTTGGTTGAAGAGCTCTCAATCGTCTGTGCCTATTTAGTGTGTATAACTCGGAAGAGAGTGCATATTTAGGTAGTTGTTGAACAACATCACTCCTAACGTATATGAGGGATCAATACGGAGGGTTTAAAGGTGGGATTAGGAATAACAAAACCTTGGTGCGATCCGAGTGAGCCGTACTTAGTGACAGCTAGCGTAATTCGGAAGAATATGCCTAGTAAATTGTGGTAGTTACTCTGGAGAGAATTACGACACTCAGAGCGCTCATGATCGGTAGAGAAAACTTTGGCAAATTTTTATAGGAAACGTAGCAGAAAGAATTCCGACAATAGTGGAAATCATAATCTTAGATCATTCCAAATATTGTCTACAACCTGTTTGTAGTTAGTTATTAATTATCGCATTTTCATCACGTGATATTTAGTTAGTAAGAATCCAACTTGTTATTTAAATATTTTTGAAGATTGATGTTTTATACGTCCCATTTTCGAGTGCAGTCTCTATAGAAGAACCTGGTTCTTCTATGTGTTCCAACTCGTACTATTGCGGATTAATAAATTCAGAAAAGTAAAGAACAAAGATATTTTTACGTGGAAGACACCCGGCTCAAAAGGTGAAAAAACCACGACCTACTACTCAGTAGGATTTTCTCCAAAGACTTCACTACAACTCTGAGCCAACAACATTTACAAAATAAAGTCTTTTATAAACCTAAGGATTAACTCTAACCCTTATAACAACACACCACAACCTGTTGTGACTACGTCAAGTTAAATCTAACTCGAATGATACAACTCAAGTATCTAGTACAATTTGCTTCTAAGAAAGCTGAAAAAAGTACAATTTTAGACCACCTACTACAATAAACTAGACTAAAAGACAACAAATGGAACTGGTTCTTCTAGCTGGTTCAAGTAGCTCCAGATTCGCACTCTCCAATTTGGCTCGAACTGCTTGCAAAATTTCTTCACGAATTTTGCTCTCAATTCTTGATAAATTTCTGCTTTTGTGCATCTGTTTACAATAAGAACATTCTGCAATATATATAGGATTTAGTAGATAAGGAATTAACTAGAATCCTAATACTACTCTTCCTTGGTGAAAGAGTTCTAGTCAAACTCAACTCCATAATCCTTCCTTATCTTAGATTCTATTCTTATTGAATAAGGAGTCCTTCTCCAATTTCGTTTTGCAATCTTTTCGATCAGAAGATATCTCAATTTTATCAGAATACATTTATCTCATGCATGTGCATCTCATGTGCCTTTAACTCTGCTGGTCTATGTCACCTGTGATGGACCTGGTTCATTTCGGAGTTCCTTTGTCAATCTTCAAAACTATTTCCTTTCTTGGGACAACAAAGATTGATTGTGTGAATTTGTGCGAGTCTAGTAGTTGTGTTTAATATGTTAATTCCCTTCGACTTCGGCCTTGTTAACCGGAATTTATTTGCGACGACCGCTTAGTCCTTTTTATAAGGAATAGTTGGACGTGATCAAACAGTAAAGATGCAAATCAGTTTTATCATACCAAAATAACCGATTTTTACCTACTAAAACGTTGAAGTCACAAAGCTTTTCCCACAAAACATTAGTCACCTTGATTTATATATTTATTGTTATACTTAGTAGTTGTATACGGTCAAAATCAGGGATCCCGATTTCGGAGTCCTAATTGTTACCCCAAGCTCGAGTTCGGGCAACTCGAAGTAGGGGTCAGGTCTGGCTGGAAAGTGCACACTTCGGGGGAACAAATCGAAGACCTAGCATGGTCTACCTCGAGATAGTACCATTTCGAACATACACCAGAATGAGCGGGTATTTCTCAAAGGCACAAAGACCAAGGCGTAAATTTCGGATAGATTTGTACGAATCCGTACTAGGTGGTTATACAGCTCTACCAATAGGATTCTTTACTGTAAATAGAAATGTACCTTATTTGGGGGTTTCCCCTCCTATATAAAGGGGACCCCAATCATTTGTAAAAACCATCAAATCATTGGCAAAAAATATAATATCTTACTTTCTCGCTCATTGTTCTTCAGAATTGTACTCTAGCTTTACTGCTCTTACTTTATTGTTCTTGCTTTATCACCCTTAACCCCCCTCGAGGTCATCGAGCTCGAGGTCGATACTTCCCGAGTAACACTGGTTTGGTTCATCAATTCTTCTCATTTATACTGTATATTACTTGTTTCTTAATTAGTATTGGACTAGATCAGATATCTTTAACACCGCAAATAAAATTTAATTGTTACTCGTATTTTCGAGGTAAACAGTTTGGCGCCCATCGTAGGGCCAAAGATAATAGTGATTGTTTCAGTGCTAATTTTCTAATAACACATGTTATTCTTCACACTTTTTCTTGTCAAAGATTCTTTGATTTCAGGATAAAATATGTCGGACTCAGCAAACACGCCAATGCATGGTAATGACGGCCTCAGATTCCACGGGGAAAATGAAAATTCAACAGCTTCAGGGGCCGGTATGCCACCGCTCAACCCTGGGGTAACACCAGTTCCTAACCCAGTCGATGTTGGTTCACACATTGCTATAAACGTCGACTTGGGCACTGGCGTCGGAGAAGCGTGCGCGGAGATGTTCAATCCGGTGGCCAAAGAACACAGGGTCGAGGAGATGGGGAAGTAAGCCTCCAAGTGATTTTTGAAATGTTACCAGTGCAACAGGTTGCTATCGCTCAGTTGCAAAGTTAGCAAAAGACTCTAAGCGTAGTGGGGCCAGAAGCCACTCATCGTGCTGAACCAGTCTCGGAAAGGTCGAGCAATAATGGATTAGGAGCTGACCTTATAATCATGAGAATGCTCTAAGAACTCACAAAGAGGATTGAGTCAGGGGAGAAAAGGATCGAGGACAACGATAAAAAGGTGGAAACGTACAACTCGAGGGTCGACCAGATATCGGGAGCACCTCCGGTTTTGAAAGGATTGGATTCTAAAAAGTTTGTGCAAAAACCTTTCCCCCGAGTGCAGCCCCGAAGCCTATTCCAAAGAAATCTCGCATGCTTGAAATACCCAAATACAACGGGACCACCGATCCCAATGAGCACATCACTACATATACTTGTGGTATAAAGGGAAACGATTTGGAGGACGACGAGATCTAGTATGTTCTACTGAAGAAATTTGGGGAAACTTTGTCCAAAGGGGCCATGATTTGGTACCATAACCTGTCCCTGAACTCTATCAATTCGTTTTCCATGTTGGCAGATTCTTTTGTAAAGGCACATGCTGGTGCTATAAAGGTTGCAACAAGGAAGTCAGACATATTCAAATTAAACAAAGAGACAACGAGATGTTAAGGGAATTTGTATCCCGATTCTAGTTGGAACGAATGAAGTTACCACCAGTCTCCGATGACTGGGCTGTTCAAGCTTTCACTCAGGGGATAAATGAGCGGAGCTCGATAGCATCGAGGAAGTTGAAGAAAAACTTGATCGAGTATCCCGCCGTGACTTGGGCGGATGTGCATAACAGATACCAATCGAAGATTAGGGTCGATGATGATCAATTGGGAGCCCCCTAAATCTCGGTTTATTCAAACAAGTTAGCAGCAAAATATTCGAGAGATGCAGACAGGGAACCAAGGACGAACAAGGAGAGATATCAGCCATACGTCGAGAGCGAAGGAACAACTCGAGGAGCAACATACCTCAGAATGATCTAAGAGCACATGGAAGACATAATTCTCGAAGACTCATGAGTAAGACCGGGTTTGATAGGCATTCAGGACCGGCGGAGACACCCCGATTATCAGAGTACAATTTTAGAATCGATGCCTCGGGTATCGTGTCATCCATAGAGAAAATCAGAGATACCAGGTGGCCTAAACCCATACAAATCGATCCTTCTAAGAGGAATCCCAACTTGATGTGCAAGTATCACGGTACACATGGGCACATGACCGAGGATTGCAGGCAACTGAGAGAGGAGGTAGCTCGATTATTCAATGAGGGGCATCTTCGAGAATTTCTCAGCGACAGGGCCAAGAACCATTTCAGAGAAAGAGATGCCAACAGGAAGAATGAACCAGAGGAACCTCAACATGTTATTTACATGGTCATCAGTGGGGTCGACGTCCCACAGGGACCCATATTCAGACACACCAAAGTGTCGATCACAAGGGAGAAGCGGACTCGGGACTACATGCCCGAGGATACCCTCACATTCAATGAGGAATACACCGAGGGCTTATCTCAGCCGCACAACGATGCAGTGGTAATTTATATTCTTGTAAATAAATTTCAAGTTAAACTTGTTCTTATGGATCCAGGTAGCTCGACGAACATAATCAGGTCGAGGGTCGTGGAGCAGCTCGGGCTGCTTGACCAAATCATACCTGCATCTCGAGTCTTGAATGACTTCAACATGGCAAGCGGAACAATGAAGGGAGAAATCATCCTCCCAGTGAATGTGGCCGGGATCATACAAGACACGAAGTTTCATGTCATCGAAGGTGACATGAGGTATAATGATTTGGTGGGAAGGCCGTGGATCCACAACATGAGGGAAGTACCATCAACCCTTCATCAAATGATGAAGTTCCCCACAAAAGATGGCGTAAAGACGGTATATGGAGAGCAACATGCAATGAAGGAAATGTTTGCAGTTCATGACTTGACACCAGTATCAACGCCCTCTACATCGGAAAAGTCGAGCATCAAGGACAAACAGGTAGCTAAATAGCAATCACATTATACATCCTCGATTGAGCCCGAGGAACACATGGCCGAGGACGAGGAAGAGGACTTCCTTACTCCTCGAGCTTTCGTTGCCCCCGAGGAGTCAGATGCGACAAAGTCCACGGTCGAGGAACTTGAGCAGGTGATATTGATCGAGCATCTTCCGAAACGAAAGGTATACCTGGGGACGGGGTTAACCTCCGAACTCAGGAAAAACTCATTCAATTCCTTATCGATAACATTGATTGCGTTGCTTGGTCCCATTTAGATATGACAGGGATCCCACCGGAGATAACCATGCATCGACTGAGTGTTGATACCAGATTTAAACCAATTAAGCAAAAGAGAAGGCCCCAGTTCGAGGTTAAGCACGCATTCATAAAAGACAAGGTAACCAAACTTCTTAAGATATGGTCCATTAGGGAAGTAAAATACCCCGAATGGCTCGCTAATATGGTAGTAATCCCTAAAAAAGGAAACAAACTTAGAATGTGTGTAGACTACAATGATTTGAACAAGGAAAGCCCTAAAGACTCTTTCCCAGTGCCCAACATCGATCGTTTGATCGACGCTATGCCGACCACGAGATCCTTACCTTTCTCGATGCCTACTCCAGGTACAATTAAATTCGAATGAACCCGGAGGACCGAGAAAAGACTTTGTTTATTACGAAGTATGAACATATTGCTACAATGTAATGCCCTTCGTACTAAAAAATATAGGGGCCACATACCAACGCCTAATTAATAAAATGTTCGAACATTAGATTAACAAGTCTATGGAAGTTTATATTGATGACATGCTAGTTAAGTCCCTGCGCGCAAAGGACCATATGACTCATTTGCACGCAACGTTCGAGATATTACGAAAATACAACATGAAAATCAACCCCGAAAAAAGTGCTTTTGTAGTTGGCTCGGGAAAGTTCTTAGGTTTCATGGTGTCAAACAGGGGGATCTAGATTAACCCCGACAAAATCAAAGCCATCGAAGAAATCACCATCGTAAATAATGTGAAATCCGTACAACGACTAACCGGACATATAGCTACCTTAGGTCGATTTATCTCGAGGTCGTCGGATAAGAGTCATCATTTATTTTCCCTAATCAAGAAGAAGAAAGATTTGGCATGGACTCCGGAGTGTCAACGATCCTTAGAAGAGTTAAAACGGTAGCTCTCGAGCCCTCCCTTGCTTCAAACTCCGAAAGAGGATGAAAAACTCTACTTGTATTTAGCTGTGTCCGAGGTAGCGGTAAGTGGCGTGCTGGTTCGAGAAGAACAAGCTACACATTATCCTGTTTATTATGTAAGTCGAACCCTAGGAGATGCTGAAACCAGGTATCCACATTTAGAAAAGTTAGCACTTGCGCTAATAAGCGCATCTAGGAAATTAAAACCATATTTTCAATGTCACCCTATATGTGTATTGACTACATACCCACTTCTAAATGTCTTGCATAAGCCTGAGTTGTTGGGATGATTGGCCAAATGGGCCATCGAACTTGGAGGGTACGATATCGAATATCAACCCCGAACGACCATCAAGTCTCAAATTTTGGCAGACTTCGTGGCTGATTTTACACCTGCCCTAGTACCCGAAGTAGAAAAGGAACTCTTGCTAAAAATGAGTACTTCTTCGGGGGTATGGACCCTCTTCACAGATGGTGCCTCGAATGTGAAAGGGTACGGGCTCGATAATATTTTAAAACCGCCTATGAGAAATATCATAAGACAATCTATCAAAACTTCTAAACCGACTAATAATGAGGCCGAGTATGAGGCCATGATTGCAGGTCTCGAACTGGACAAAGGCCTGGGAGCAGAGGTCATTGAGGTCAAGTGTGACTCTCTTTCGGTAGTAAACCAAGTAAACGGAAGCTTCGAAGTTCTAGAAGATAGAATGCAAAGGTACTTATACAAACTTCAAGTGACATTGCATCGCTTCAAGCAATGAACACTGGACCATGTACCTCGAGAACAGAACAGCGAGGCCGATGCACTTGCGAATTTGGGGTCGTCGGTTGAAGAAGATGATATTGTCCCGGGGACCTTCGTCCAATTGTTGAGGTCGGTGGTCGAAAAAGGCCATGCGGAAATTAATTCAAAAAGTTTGACATGGGATTGGAGGAATAAGTATGTCGAATACTTGAAGCACGGGAAGCTCCCCTCGGACCCAAAAGAGTCGAGAGCCTTACGAGCCAAAACAACTTGATTCTCGCTCGATGAAAATGGAACATTATACAGAAGAAGCTTTGACGGACCACTGGCGGTGTGCTTGGGACCAGGAGACACCGATTATGTACTACGAGAAATCCACGAAGGCACTTGTAGGAACCGCTCTGGTGCCGACTCTTTGGTTCGCAAGGTGATTAGAGCAGGATATTACTAGGGTAACATGGAAAAAGATACTAAGGAGTTCGTTCGAAGGTGTGATAAATTCCAAAGGTTCGCACTGATGATCCATCAACCCGGTGAACAACTCCATTCGGTCCTATCCCCATGGCCATTCATGAAAAGAGGGATGGACATCGTCGGCCCCCTACCAACGGCATCAGGTAAAGCTAATTTTGTTTTGTTTATGACTGACTACTTTTCAAAATGGGTGGAAGCGCAGGCCTTCAAGAAAATAAGAGAAAAAGAAGTCATCGACTTCATATGGGACCACTTCGTGTGTCGGTTCGGGATACCCGGCGAAATAGTATGCGACAATGGGAAGCAATTCATCAGCAACAAAGTGAAAAAATTCTTCGAAGACCATAAAACCAAAAGGATTTCATCAACGCCCTATCACCCAAGCGCAAATGGCCAGGCCGAGTCCACAAACAAAACTATCATTCAAAACTTGAAGAAGAGGTTGAATGATGCTAAAGGGAAATAGAGAGAAGTATTTCTCGAGGTGCTATGGGCATATCGAACAACGTCGAAGTCAAGAACGGGGGAAACCCCGTTTTCTTTGGTATATGGATCTGAAGCATTGATTCTGGTCGAGGTCGGGAAGCCTAGCGTCAGGTTTCAGTATACTACCGAGGATTCGAACCACGAGGCTATGAACACTTGTCTCGAGCTATTAGATGAAAAACGTGAAGCCACACTAGTTCGAATGGCCGCGCAAAAGCAAAGGATTGAGAGGTATTACAACAAAAGGGCGAACCTTAGCCATTTTGTAGTCGGGGACTTAATTCTAAGGAAAGTCACCCTCAATACTCGAGACCCAAACGAAGGGAAACTAGGCCCCAATTGGGAAGGACCGTACCGAGTCCTCAGAGTCATATGGAAAGGATCCTACAAACTTAGCGCAATGGAAGGCAAGCAACTACCAAACAATTGGAACATATCACAACTCAAACGATATTATTGCTAAGGTATGACCTTTTCCCTTTTCTCCATTTATATTTAAGACTAACTCCTTGCAGGTGTTCGATTGGAGACATTAAATCATCCCTCAACTCGAAGACCTTGGGTTTTAAAGCATGCGTTTGCACTCTTTTTTCGTTAGATCGAGTTTTTATCCCAAATGGGTTTTTCCGGCAAGTTTTTTAACGAGGCAACACTTATATGCTACCTAAGGGGAATTCAACAAGTATTCAAGTCTTCTTTTCAATCAACCTCGAATACTGGGGGACATCACCGTCGAAGGTTGTACTTTCGAAGAAAATAATTCATGCCAAAGAGGGCCTCGATAGGAGAACGTTGTAATGGGCCAAACGGTCTAATGAACCGTGATCATGTAGAATAGTCGAGCCCCCGATAGCAAAACATGTACGCGTGTATCAACTATTCAAAGAAGCATTCTTGCTAAATCAAAACACTTTGTGTTTCAAAGAAGTCTACTATTATACGAGTTCACATTTATAATTATACGAGAAACGGCTCAAGGGCTAGAGCGCAAATGTACCCCGAATACTCGGGGACTGTCATCGACAGTCAACACTTCCGAGCCATCTAAAAATTGAACTCATAAGACCTCTAAGAGTCACCCCTTCGATATAAAGGCCAAGGCCACCATAGTCGGGGACTAACCTTTTGAAAAAGTTCGAAAGGTTATCGGGAAAAAATTCCAAGAGACATACACGATGGCTACAGCCACATTAAAGGCTACGACCATATTAAAGACTACACTAATATGAAAAGGCTACAGCCGAAAAACAAGGCGGCTCGGAAACGTCCGACTTCCGCCATAAAATTAAAGGCCTTCAAACACTTCAAAAAAACCGGTTAAATCAGGCTACCCTCGGCGAAAGCAAATGAAAAAGGGCTTCAATAAAACCCGCCCTCAAATAACTTAGAAGGCTTCGATAAACATCAACCTTCGAAAAAACCTCATGAGGTAGTCAATTATCGTTGCACAACGAATTACAAACGAGGTTCTAATCGACCGAGCCTTCGAAAAACCCAACGGGTACAATAAACACATGCTAAGGCATATCAAAAGTTTTACTAAGTGTTTTAGCCGAAAAGAGGGAAAACTATAGCCACTTTATAGGCCGAATTGGCCCGTCCTAAAAGAGCCTAAGGGACAACCTAAAAGAGCAAAAGGGACAACCTAAAAGAGACTAAAGGCCAGTATTAAAAAAATCCTACAGACCAATATTTAAGAGCATAAGGGCCGAAGCATATGGATCTCGAGACTTTGCCCTCACTCAGCTCGAACTCAAGAGTCCCATCACTTCGAGCTCGAGGATTCAATCTTAAGAGGTATTCTATTATCGCTCGTTTATCAAATTAAAAAAACCTAAGGGTTTATTATATTCTAAAGCACATGCCAATACTCGGACTGATCATCTACAACATCAAGTTTCTTGTCACAAATGGAGATAAAGCGGAACTTAACAAGAAACATAAAGCAAAATGTTCTTTATACTTAAAAATAGATGATTTCAAAAGTACATTTAAAACTCCCAAGAGCGGACCTCACAAGAAAGAAGAAAACAAAAAGAACCTAATCTATTTTTGGGGCCACTTGCTCGGAGGCAACATCCAGGAGCTGTACCTTCGGTATCTTTATCTTCGGGAACCTACTCCTCCTCGGGGACTTCATCTTCGTCTCCCTCACTCTCGAAGCCGCTGGAAGAATCCTCATCATCGAAGAGTAGTGCAACTTTCTCTTCTCCCAAAAGTTTGACCTTCTCGATGTCGGCCGAGAGGTCGAAGCCTCTAGCAAGCACCTCATCAAGAGTTTGTCTTTGGGATTCTAGCCTAGCATGGTTGAGGGCACATGTTAACTTAAGATCGGCCACGGCAGAGATCTCTTGTGCCCGAGAATTAGTAGCAACGACATCAACTCGATACGAGGACACAAATGCCTCAGCCCTGGATTTGGCTTTAGCAAATTCAGCGGCCTCTATGGCTTTAAGCTCCACAATTTTGCGGCCTTACTCTCTTTCACTTTGAAGCTGGTGCTCGATCGAGGCCAACTTTTCCCGAAGAGTGTCTTTCTCTGAGTCCAAACGATCCGTATGTTGCCTCTACCTAAGGGTTTCAGCCTTTTTAGTCTTGAGCTCCTCCCGAAGTTGCTCCACCAGGTCCGCCTTCTACTGGAACTGCAAAGTTGAAGCATTAGACACCAAAACAAGTAAATTCAAAATAGGCCCACAAAGGCTATATTACCTGCTCGATGAGCTCGACCCGCTCTTGGGAAGCCTTCTCCGAACCAGCTCGAAGATCGCTGATTTCCCCCTCTCTTTTAGCGTAGAAAGCCTTAAGGTGTGAGCACATGATTTTTACTCACCATATCATCCTATAAAAATCTCAATAAGTTAATTGATTTTATGAATTTCGTTGATTTTTAGTGATTAATTATGAATTATTTGCATTTTTGGATATCCATAATTCATCTTTTAAAATTATTAAGAATTGCATCACTATTATCAAGGAATTATAAAGCTATTATTTGTAATTAATTGAATTAAATAATAGATGCATGATGGTTATTTGACGTAATGTAGTTTTAATAACTAATTACTAAAATTAATCATTTTTTATCCGATAAATTATAGATCTAATTAGGAATATAAAATTTATCGTCAATTAATCTGTAATTAGATGAAAAATAAGGTTTAAGATTAATTATTGCATTTTTTTTGGAATTAATTAGGTTTGAGTTTAACTAACCACCCAGGCCCAAGCCATCCTCGTCCACCCCAGCCCAATAAACCCTTACCCGGCCTGTCTAGGGCTGCTTATCGGGCGGATTGGGCGGTTATATACTCTTAACGGTTTGGCTTATCGGTT
>MDKH01105783.1:0-47629 GCA_005239495.1 Nicotiana undulata | reverse complement strand
AAGCCCAAATCAGGAGTCCTCATGTACAGGATTCCTCCGTTGTGAAAGAAATTGTTTGACAACTTTCGAAGTGTGCGTTTCTGAGTAGCGTTTGCGAGCTCTGGATATTCTCCCTTCGCCAAATACTCCTTGATATCATGAAACCAAGGCTTTTCGTCCGCTTCTTCTTCAACATGGGCACAATAGGCTGGCTAATCGTGGATCTTTACCGGGATGGGATCGATGAAATTTTTGTCTGGATGCTGGATCATAGATGACAAGGTAGCCAATGCATCGGCGAACTCATTTTGGATTCTGGGGACGTGCCGGAATTCAATCTTTGTGAACCTCTTTCTCACTTCATGTACACGATGTAGATATGGCAATATCTTGGAATTCTTGGTCGCCCATTCTCCTTGGACTTGGTGTATCAATAAATCTGAGTCACCAATCACTAATAACTCCTGAACGTTCATGTCGATGGCCAAGTTGAGCCCCAAGATGCAGGCCTCATATTCAGCCATGTTGTTGGTGCAGGGGAACTTGAGTTTGGCGGATATCAGATAATTCTGACCGGTTTCTGATATTAAGACTGCTCCAATACCTACGCCTTTGAAGTTTGCGTCCCCATCAAAGAACATCCTCCGACCGTCGTAGGATTCTGCAATGTCTTCTCCTACGAACGATACCTCTTCATCGGGAAAATACATTTTCAGTGGTTCGTATTCTCCGTCCAATGGATTTTCAGCAAGATGATCTGCTAGTTCTTGTCCCTTGATCGCCTTCTGAGTCACGTAAATAATGTCAAACTCACTTAACAGGATCGGCCATTTGGCTAGTTTGCCAGTAGGCATGGGCTTCTGAAAGATGTACTTTAGCGGATCCATTCTCAATATGAGGTACGTTGTGTAGGCACAAAAATAGTGCCTCAGTTTCTGCGCGACCCAAGTCAGAGCACAACAAGTGCGTTCGAGTAGAGAGTACCTGGCCTCATACGGAGTGAACTTCTTGCTGAGGTAATAGATTGCTTGCTCCTTTCTTCCTATCTCGTCATGTTGCCCATGAACGCAACCGAAAGCTCCATCCAACACATCAAGGTAGAGTAGCAAAGGTTTACCTGGCTCGGGTGGTACCAGGACTGGTGGTGTTGAGAGATACTCCTTGATTCTGTCGAAGTCCCTTTAACAATCCTCGGTCCATTTGGTTGCAGCATCCTTTCTCAACATCTTGAAAATTGGTTCACAAATAACGGTAGACTCGTCTATGAACCTGTTGATGTAATTGAGCCTCCCCAGGAAACTCATAACATCCTTCTTGTTCTTTGGCGGCGGCAATTCTTGGATGGCTTTGACCTTTGATGGATCCAGTTCTATTCCTCGGCGACTGACAGTGAACCCCAATAACTTGCCAGTAGGAACCCGGAATGCACACTTTGCAGGGTTAAGTTTCAAATTGTACTTCCTTAACCTGTTGAAGAATTTTTCAAATCTTCTATATGGTCAACGACCTTCTTTGATTTGATGATGACGTCTTCCACATATACCTCGATCTCCTTGTGAATCATATCATGGAATATAGTAGTCATGGCTCTCATGCAGGTGGACCCTGCATTCTTCAGACCGAATGGCATCATCTTGTAGCGATACACTCCCCACGGCGTAACGAATTCCGTTTTCTCAGCATCTTCCTCGTCCATCTAAATCTGATGGTAACCAGCAAAATAATCTACAAAGGATTGCAGCTCGTGCTTGGCACAATTTTCGATTAAGATGTGTATGTTCGGCAGGGGGAAGTCGTCTTTCGGATTGGCCCAGTTGAGATCCCGGTAGTCTACGCAGACTCTGACCTTCCCATCTTTCTTTGGCACAGGCACAATGTTGTCTAACCATGTAGGATATTCGACCACCCGGAGAACCCCTGGCGTTGATCTGCTTGGTGACCTCTTCTTTGATTTTCAAGCTCATGCCTGACTTGAATTTCCTGAGCTTTTGCTTTACCGGTGGACATGTTGGATTGGTTGGCAGCTTGTGGGCCACAATATATGTACTGAGTCCAATCATGTCATCATATGACTAGGCGAATATGTCCTCATATTCTCTTAAGAATTCCGTATATTTCTCCTTTTCTGATGGCGACAGATGAATGTTGATGCGTGTTTCTTTGACGTTCTCTGCGTTTCCCAAGTTGACGACCTCAGTCTCGTCCAAGTTAGACTTAGGTCTATTCTCAAAGTTCTCGACCTATTTAATAATATCCTCAGGTATATCATCCTCGTCTGACTCGGAATCCATTTGTTGCGTTGCCTCGTTGCATGTCACAGTCGTCGGTTCATCAAGAGAAGTAATAGTAATGCTGTGTAAATTAGAGTAATGGGAGAGAAAACAATAGCGAGTAAATATAAGAAATTATAAAGAAACTGGAAATGCTTTGATAAATTGAATAATTGTTTGAACATAGGAGCTCTTTTCTGCAGAAATTAAAATGCGAAAAGCAGAAAATTCTTTAAATAAATAAACTGTAAAGAAATGCTTGTTTCGTTAGCCTTGCTACCCCGAGGCTCGACGGGCTTTGGTTGTCCTGACGGACCAATTGTTGAGATATGATCCCTTGCTCACGACCTGTATAGAAGGGCCTTCCTCCCCCTCCTCTTTGATAATGACACAGCAGTCCATATCCTCATCATCTAGAAATAGATCCTCATTGCCGCTAGCGCTTCCTCCTCATCTGTACCATATATGATATCAGTTGGTTGGAAAGTCTGCTCTATGTGGGGTATTGGTTTCTCCAATGGGTTGTAAGGACTGCTCCATGGTGGCGACAAGTTATTGAATTCTTCCCAAGTATAATCATACCCTAGACCGAAGGTAGTACCGTGCTCCTTGAGTTTTATAGGCTTTGTGATTCATTGGAGATTTTTACCGAGCCCTTTGCCTGGCTCATACCCTTGCCAGTTCAATATGATTTCGGTCTTACTGCCCCACCACTTGTCCTTGTCAATGGCGTTAACACGTTCAACGTTGTGGTAGATTTCTCCACCCAACTTCCTCCTTCCATCGATGACCGAAAAGGTCTGGCGACCGTAGATATGGTTGCTACCGTCGCCATGAATGATTAACTCTTGTTGATTCCATTCAAACTTCACAGCTTGGTGTAAGGTTGATGCCGCAACCCCAGCCGCGTGGATCCAAGGTCGCCCCAACAGCACACGTCTATCACTTAGAAGTCTACATCGAACCAAGTAGTTACCATCTGTAAGCACAAGGTGATTTCTCCTATGGTAGACCTATGCGAACCATCGAAAGCCTTCACGTTGATCTCTCCTTCTCTTATCTCATGTAGACTCTTGCCCAAATTCTTAAGCGTGACCAGCGGACAGATGTTGAGGCTGGAACCCCCATCAACTAGGATACTTGTGATGAAATAATCCTCATATTGCACAGTGATGTGCAGTGCTCTGTTATGCCCTAATCCTTCGGGCAGCATCTCATCTACATGGAAAGTGATCTTGTGACTTTCCAGTACCTGGCCTACCATGTTGGCTATTTCCCCACCGGCGATATTGTCTGGCACGTATGCTTCACTCAGCACCCTTAGCAAAGCACTCCTGTGTGTTTCAGAGTTCTGTAATAGGGAGATGATGGATATCTGAGGTGGTGTTTTGTTCAACTGGTCGAGGATTGAGTATTCCTTGGCTTGTATCTTTCTCAACTGATCGTATGAACCTGTTTCAATGATGGGGGGACGGTTGTTTTCCTGCTTGCTAGACTCGGCCAAATGTTCAGGGGTATAAACTCTATCAGTTCTCGTCATTCCCTGTGCAGCGATGGCTTCTTCAGACTTGCCTTTACCTTTCCTTCTTGCTTCAGCGGTATAGTCCCACGGAATGGAATAGGTGTGGTCATTCTTATTCCTGCCGGAGTATGTTATAGATAGTTAGACTGCAACTTCGAGCGGTCCTACAAACTCGACTTCGATCGGCACTGGGGCATTTTCCTTTGCGGGTGGTCTCGATTCAAACTCAAGTGGAATGGACATGTTTACCTCAGCTTCCTCAGATGGCTGCATCTGGACCACGATTGGATTAAGAGTAATTGCAGGCTTCTTCGGATCACCCTCTGCAATCAACCCAATTGATCCCTCGGGATCCCAATCATCATCAACCTCAATCATGTGGACACCACTCTTATGGTCAGGCAACGGATTATTTCGAACATTAGGAGCAGGGTCCTTGGCTACAATTATCTTGTTATCTATGAGGGTCTGTATCTTGTCCTTCAAGGAACGACATTCCTCGATGGTGTGTCCCTTCATGCTGGAGTGGTAAGCACAAGTTTTGTTTGGGTTGACCCACTGAGAAGGGTTCTCAGGGGTGACAGCGGGAATGGGTGTGACATAACCGGCGGCTTTGAGCTTTTCGTATAATTGGTCAATGGGTTCAGCTATGGCGGTATACTGTTTTGGTGGACGACGGTCGAAGTTTGGGCGAGGTCTTGGGAAGTTTTGGCGAGCAGGTGGTGATTGGTAGTGAGAAGGTTGGGAATTGTAGGCATTATAAATGGGAGCTGGTTGGGAGTATCTGGGCGAGGTAGGCTGATATGTGGGTGGTGGAGCTTGGTAGGTGGGTGAGGGTGTTTGGTATTGAGGTGAGGGTTCTTGGTAGCTTGGAGATGGTTGGTATGTGAAGGAAGGTGCGGGGTATTCTTGGTATTTGGGAGGGGACTTGTCTTGCTGTGCCACCATCACGGCTCCTACATCCCTTTTCTTGGACACACCACCGGATTGCAGAGCTTTATTGGTAGCCTGTAAAGCTTCAAAATTAGTAACCATACCGTTTTTGATACCTTCCTCGATTCGCTCTCCCAGCTTGATGATATCAGAAAACTTGTGCCCCTCGACCATCATCAGCCGCTCATAGTACTGAGTATCCTGAGCTCGTACAAAGAATTTCTTCATTCGTTCCTCTTCCAAGGCCGGCCTAACCTTGGCAGCTTCTGACCTCCAACGAGTAGCATACTCGCGAAAGGTCTCTATTGGTTTCTTCTTTAAGTTCTGGATGTAGAATACATCCGGTGCATTCTCCGTGTTGAACCTGAATCTACCATGAAGTCCGTAGCCATGCTTACCTAATTAGTCCATTTCTTTGGATCTTGGCTGATGTACCAGGATAGTGCATCTCCTTTCAAACTCTTCATGAAGAGTTTCATGCGGATCCTCTCATCTTTTCTGATGCCGACCAGCTTGTCACAATAAGTTCTTAAGTGGACTCTTGGATTACCGGTGCCATAAAATATCTTGAACTTAGGAGGTTTGTACCCCTCAGGCAGTTCGACATCGGGCTGTATGCAAAGATCCTCATAGTTCAGCCCCTCAATCCCTTTGACTCCTTTGACGCCCTGAACTCTGTTGGTCAATTTCTTGAGTTCCTCGGCCAAATTCCTGATGAGCCTATCCTTCTCGTCAGACTCGGGTGTATGGGGTGCGGAATGAGCTACGATTTCCACATAGATGGGATTATGGTAAGCTTGGAAATGGTCTCTTGTCTGATCCTGGAGAGGTGGAGTGTTGTGGTGATATGCATTGCATTGTGCTGGTGGAACTGGATCTTTGGGGTGATTGGGTTGTTTGGGGATGTTTTGTGGTAAAGTGGGGTTCGAAGCATTTGAGAAGTGAACGTCTGGGACGTTGAGGGAGAATGATAAGTGGGCCAAGTTCTTGACTTGATCAAGTTCCTCTTGGAACTTTAGCAGCTTCTTCTCTAGTAGAGACATACCCTCGTGCAGAACCTGAATACCACGACCATCATTGGTCTCAACCTGTTCATCCCCATTATCTTTCTTGGTACCGCTTGTACCTGCCATCTTAGTTTTGCCCTTGTTTTTCCCTTTAGAAGGACTGGGAGGAGGATTAGGAGGAGGGACCTTTGATCTTGTGCAATAAGCTGTTGATGCCAGAGTGCACGAACTAACCTTTAGGGAAAGGGGAATAGCTAAAGAAAAACAAAACAAAAAGGTAGTGAAGTTAGTGAGGAACCATAAAACATTGTGATATTTAAACACGTAGTGCGGAAATGTAAAGCGCGTCCTAAGTTGAGGAACCTCTTGAGCCCGAGGTAGGCCTAGCAACAAATAAATTTGGAGAACTTAAAATGCTAAATGCCTCATTTTATTGATAATAAAATAGACAAATCCAACTTGACTCTAAGAATGCGAAAATATAAAAACTCACTAATGGCCAGTGGCCTTATTACATCAAAAGCAAAGTAAAGACAAATCCTATCTACTTGGTCCCAGAAAGACCTTCCCCAGATTCGGCATCTCTGCTTGCCTTGATCAACATTCCCATCTCGCGGAGTCCCCGCAACAAGTAGGTCCTGGCTAGAATTCCCGCTTCAACTCCTTTGGTCTTCTAAAAAGTCTCGATCCTCCTAAGGAACTTCTCCTCCAGGTAAACTATGCCTCGCTCCAAGTGTGCTAGCCTCTGGGTGGAAGTGATGGCCATGTCCTTCCATTCCTCAATCAGCTTCTTGTTGGCTATGTGGATTTTGTGATGATCTTCCTCACAGTCACGGAGCCTCTTGCGCAGCTGGTTGAGTCTAGTTGTTGCCTCGGCTTTCTCATCTATGACCCTATGTCCTCGAGCGAACCCTGGCTCAATACTTCCTCCCCAGTTATCTTCCAACCATCCCAGATAATAAGGAGAGCAACCAGCATGATACCTGTCGGGCTCGATAGTATCCTTCTCCAACCGGATCTTGCAGTGCCACAATTGCTGAGCTTGACACTTGTGAGGGCTATCATCATTTCGATGTCCGCCCTGAGATGACTCATTTTCTAGACCCTTGGGATGACTTTCTTCCTCCCTTCCTGCCTCATGACTCGAATTGGGACGTAAGGGTATGTCCTTCTAAGACCAATCAATATTAGGAATGGAGTGTCTCTAGTCTGGATGATGAATTCGTCGGTCGGGAACCACTCGAACATCCATTGGATCTGATCCTCGGTCATATTTTCCAATAACTCGACCCATCCATTGGTATTCTCCTGCTGTGCAAATATGTCGGGGATGTAGTTCATACGCTTTGGATGATGGAAAGCAATATGATCATCCCAAACTCTCCTATATATGTCTTGACGGTAGTCACCCCTTTGCAGATGCTCGGTGATCCAGAGCTGGAGTAGCATGTTGCAACCCTCAAAATGTTTCGCTCCTCGTTGACAGTTCTCCAAGGCTCGGTATATGTCGGCAATGATCATATGTACGATGCTGAAATCCTGCCCGTCGATCCCTTCCATCAAAGTTTTGGTAACCATAGCCAATCTGGTGTGGATTCTCCCTTTCTTTTTCGGGAAGACCATCAGTCCCAAAAAGCAGAAAATGAAGACGAATACCCGGCGGTGAATGTTCCCTAGAGAGGTTAGGGTGAACTCTTCCTATATGTGCGGTAAGACTGACTACGGCCATACCTCTCGTACAAGTAGTCAAAGGGGATGTACGAGTCTTTCAAGCAGACTAAATCTGGATTCTTCTTGAGTCCCATCATCTTGAGAAAACCCCGGCCTGTTCGGTTTTCAGGCATCAATAATCCTTGAGACTCCCAAGGCAAACCAACTAAACCCCCTATCTCCTCTAGCAGCGGTGTCATCTCATTGTTCCCAAATCAAAAAACCGACCGATCACAGTCCCAGAATAAGGCGGCAGCCTCTATCACCATGTTATTAGGCTGAATGTCCAAGAGAGTGGGCAGGTTGCCCAGGTGTTTTCTGACTACTGTTTTGTCGCTTGAGTGCAAGTCTTCCCACCAACTCAGAAGTTTTGGGTGGATGTTGGTGACCATGCCGAATCTGGGGACCTCGTGCCTCATTTCTGCAAAGTAAACAAGTTAGGCACTTACCCCCACCAGACTCGACTATTTAACATCAATAATTAGCATGAGCATTTAAGTTCTCCAAATAAATGCACAGAACGTGAAGGCGTCCTTTTGGGTTCCAGGGAAACCCAATGGACTTTGGACAAGGCTATCTTGAAGGCTATTGTGCGGACAACACGTTAGCCTGGCTAGGTTTGACCATGACGCATGCAACATACAATAGAGTAAGGTTTATATTGGGGTTTTAGACTGGTACCCTTGAGCAGACAACTCAAGGGGGAAAGGCACGAAACTATCGATTGCACCGTTGATCGACTAGTTTTACCGCAAATATGCCTTTCCGAATTTAGGGGTAGTAACATCGGAATAGCGCAACCACTCATTATAAGTGTTGATATATGATTCAATTTCGACACGAGTGGGAATATGAATGTGGAGCATGATTATGCAATAATAAGCATTAAAACAAGTAGGCATATATTTTCACGTTGTGGAAAGCAGTAAAGAAAAAATAAATACGGTAGTTATAACGGAAAGCAGTTACAAGGAAAACACGAAGATATGTCAGTTTTTCTTAGAAAAATAAATACTTGCAGAATTAAACAATTAATAACATGTAATGGGGAATAGGAAAGAGTTTAAGCATTTAAACAAAATAAAGTCCAAATTCACAAGACAACTTGTAATGGTATAATCCTAGGGAACGTCCCCAGCAGAGTCGCCATGCTGTCGTGCCCCCTTTATCGCACGGGTTAGGTACGGAGAGATCGAGTTTATGACATTCTGGACAACTCCTTAAAGGAAGAGTCGCCACCTAACGGTTTTGTGGTGCGTTAGGGCACCTAGAGTAGATAACTCATTGAACTAGTTTGAATTACTAGAGAACGGGTAAGGGCTTGAAATTATCCCAAGGGGAAGGTGTTAGGCACCCCTCAAGATCCACAACTGTGGGTCCCAGCCAAGAAGTTTTGTGAATTTGGACAAACAAACAAGTAAGGCTCAGATAAGAGGGGATTTCACACAAAAGCATAAATTTTATTAAAAGGTTTTTGATAACATTACAAAATATTTAAGGAGATTATCCTAGGTTTAAAGTAATACGGATCACATCAATGCAATACCCGGTATGTCACTTCCTCAAAGAGGCGGCTACACGTGGTATTAGCGCACCGGTCATCATATCCGTATTCTACCCTTCCCACCCCGTAAAGGTTATTTAAAGCGCGTGTGTTGGTCACGAATGCTTATTGCGTGCTATTACCCGTCCCGTCCTATAAGTCCTGAAGGGTATTTAGGACTACTACTTATACGAGGTGAGTACTAGGCTGAACCCTTAGATTTAAAGGATAAAATGCTAAGTGACATACATAACAGATAGGACTGCACATATAAAGGAACAAGTGAAGGCAAGTAAAGGCTCACAGATCCCTCCCCACGTAGACACGTAAGCAGCACGTCTACGACTACAACCCATGCTACCAACTCCAACACTACTAGGTGTAGGTGGTGTCTCATCTTTAATTTCTAATTCATTATCTTCTATACCGTAATCTTCTTGTAATTGTTCATAATCTATATTATTATCATGCGATGTTTCAGAAAAACGTGTAAATTCATTTAAATTACTACTAAAAGTTGAAGTTGCACCTCTTTTTCTATTTCCCGATTACCCTAGTAACCTTATTACAAACTCGTTTTGCAGTATCAAACGTATTGTGAAAATTTAACTTCTAATAAAAATTAAATATGCAAATAAAATATTAAATAAGAGAAATAGTTGGAACGAGTGCACCGAATTTTGCAATAAATTGAACACTTTTCTTTTGTGCGAAAGATAAAGCTGTATTTAACTATTAAAAGAAGTTACACAGAGAGGATGATGCATCTGGTGCATCATATCAGAGTATCTAGTTTGGTGAGAATTGCAAGTATGATCAGGAGCTAAGTTTGAACGAAACATAGGCAGGTCACTATTTAATACTGTATTTCCTATTGTAGAAACTGCTTCAGCCTCGTTTTCAGTTGTATGGTGTTGATCAGCAAAAAGTGTGGTTGAAATTTCTGCATATAGTTTGTGCTCATCTCGCGTTTGCTTGATCTTCCTGTAGTGAACCCCTCCTGCCTGATCATGTTGGAAGATGTTGTTAACAAAAAGTGGTGGCACTACAAAAACTATAGGTGGCATGTTTGGTTCCATCAAGAACCCTTCCTTGGCTAATCTATCCGCCAATCCATTCTCCTCTCTGTAGATATGCAAGATGGATGTACTATGCAATTGGTCCAGGAGGTACGTGCAATCATAAGCAATGTTAGCGTAGTGCATGTTGCCATTGTGTAAAATCGTGAGTACCTCCAAGGCATCCACGTTAACTTCTAGTGGAGTCAACTAGTGAGAATTTGCTAATTCCAATCCAATGTAGAGTGCTTGCAGTTCCGCGTGAACACTGGTTGTGTTTATAATATTTCATGAGAATCCAAAGATCCAATTACCATTAGAGTCTCGAATGATCCCTCCCACACCTGCTTTGCCAGTAGTTGGTGACGTTGCTCCATCAATATTTAGTTTAAAGTAGTTTTGTTTGGGTGGAATCCATTTTATAGGTTTTAGAGTGTAGTTGTATTTGACAATGCATTTGCTGGCCATGTATGTGAATTCAAGGGCTTGATTCTGAATGTATTTTAATAATATAGGGCATTTAACGTGATTAAAATTATTATCATTCCTTGTGAGCCAAATATTCCATAAGGTATAGGATATGAATGTTTGTTGATTAATTTTGTGAGGCATGGTAATTGATGTATTGTGTATTAGTTGGTATAACCATTGTGATGGCTTGTAATAGGGATAAGGTTAATAACATCTAGTAGTGCTAGTTGTGCCCACAGAGTTTGTACGTTGGGGAATTTTAGGAAGATGTGATTCAGTGATTCCCTGTCGTTGTTACAAATTGTACAAAGATTATCTGGGATTATACCAATATGATACAAGTAGCTCAGTGTAGGAAGACGATTTTGCATAAGTAGCCACACAAATGATTTTATTTTTGGAACTGCAAGAAATTTCCAAATCCAATTAAAGGAAGTAGTATGTATTATGTTGGGGGTTTGTTGATGCATTAGAGCGGTATTTATTGATTTTACTGAAAATTAACCGCTTGGAGTTAAACCCCAGAAGATCTTATCCATGGGGTTGGTGTAGACCGGAAAATGTATTTTATTAATTAAGATCTTTATATTATTAGGGATGTCAAAAGGATATTTTTCCCAATCCCAGGTATTGTTTGTCATGTAGGTGTCAATTGTATTATTAATATGGTTTATAGATAAAGGCCCATAAATGGTAGATCTTATCGTAATAGATGGAGCGAGCCAGGCATCTGTCCAAATATTTAATAATAGAAGTGCTACCAATTCTCCATTGTACACCTAGCTGGGAATGAGACCATCCTAAGAGTATATTTTTCCATGTATGAGAGAGCCCCCCTTTTGGCATTCGGTTCTTGTTATATTT
The DNA here is from genome assembly GCA_005239495.1 of Nicotiana undulata. Classification (NCBI taxonomy): domain Eukaryota; kingdom Viridiplantae; phylum Streptophyta; class Magnoliopsida; order Solanales; family Solanaceae; genus Nicotiana; species Nicotiana undulata. The sequence goes on along the minus strand of MDKH01105783.1, from coordinate 36,272 downwards.
TTGAATTAGGGTTTTTGCCCAAAGTTGTGTGGGAGAGTGAAAAGGTATCCAAGAGAGGCTAGCTAATAGGGCATTATTTTTTATAGCCAAGCGTTGTATTCTAAGCCCTCCAAGTGATTTGTCAGTAGTTATTGTTTGCCAGTTGGCCAAGTGAATTTTCTTTTTAAGGTCAGTTGTTCCCCATAGAAAATTGAGCATATACTGTTCCATTTGATGAGTGATAGAAGGGGGATGAAAATGTATTGCATAATATGATTGGTAAGGGTACTGAGTGTAGATTTGATAAGAGTTGTTCTTCCTGCTAGGGATAGGAATCTAGTTTTCCAACCAGCAAGTCTAGTTTTAAAGTTGTCTAAAAGGAATTGATAATCTGCTTTATTAACCTTGTTTTGAAACATGGGGAAGCCTAAGTATTTTCCAAAGGTCTTTCCCTCATTCATGTTAAAGCAAGAGAGAATGTAGTTTTTATCAAGAGTGTTACAATTTTTGGAGAAGAATATTTTTGATTTGAGTTAATTTATTGTTTGGCCCGATATAGTAGTAAAATTATTGACAATATCAATGATAACATGGAAACTTATTTTGGTGACTTTGGAAAGGAGGATGATATCATCTGCAAAGAACAAGTGTGATAATTGTGGACCATTTTGTGACAATTGTATGGGTTTCCACATAAGGTAATCTACAGATTGAAAGATTGTATGAGATAAGCGTTCCATATACATTATGAAGATATATGGGGATAAGGGATCCCCTTGTCTTAAACCCCTTGAAGGTTGGAAGAAATGAGTTGGTGTGCCATTGATTAAAATAGAAGTAGAGGTAGTTGTGATACAAAACATTATTAGAGAGATGAGTGTGGTTGGTAGGTCAAAATAGTGGAGTGTATTTTTATGAAAGACCATTCTAATTTATCAAAAGCTTTTTCCAGGTCTAGTTTAAGAAGTATTTGTCCTGTTTTTCCTTTGCTCTTTTTTGGAAGTGAGTAAGAATTTCTTGAACAATTATTGCATTATCCGAAGCTCGCTTCCCTTGTTGGAAGCTAGATTGTGTGGGACCTATAATTTTGTGTAAGAAAGGTTTAAGTCGGGTTAGAATGATTTTTGTAATTAGTTTATAAATAGTATTACAAAGACTAATAGGGCGGAATTGGGAAATGGTTGCTGCGTGCTTGTTTTTGGGTATTAGGCATTAGTAGGTTTTGTTGATCTCAGGAGGAATATGGATTTCTTTGAAAGATTTTTTACATAGAAGGACCACAGACTGTCCTATGTCTTTCCAATATTTTTGAAATAAGAATGGGTGAAATCCATCTGGGCCTGGAGCTTTAAAAGGGTGAATTGAATTTAGGGATTGGATTATTTCTTTAAGGGTCAGAGGTGTTGCTAAGCGATTTTGGTCTATGTTTGTTCAAGAGTGAGTAGTATCTGTACCTGGGTGATTTTTAAGAGTAAAAGACTGAGTGGTTGTAAATAATTGAGTATACTAGTAAAGACCATGTTGATGAATTTTTGTAGGTTCATAAACCCAATTACCCACACTGTCTTGGAGTGAATTTTTACGCTTTGTTCAACGTCTTTGGAGCGTAGTCATGTGAAAAAAATTTGTATTGCATTGCCTTCATTTATCCAATTTATACGACATTTTAATTTCCAAAAATCTTCTTCTAGTTTTACAATCCTACTAAATTCATGAGTGAGTTGAATCTCTAAAGTTTGTAGAAATCTACTTGTGGGGTAATGTATGGAAGATTGTATCCCATTAAGTCTAGCTAGTAATTTATGTTTTTTTGGTAAATATGTCTCCTAAAGTATGTTTGTTCCAGTACTTAACATTATTTTGGAAATTGTTAGTTGCTTCTGTTAATGAGGAACAGTTCTACCAAGAGTTTCTTACTAAGTTGTGGACAGTAGGATGTGTTGTCCACATTTTTTCAAGACTAAATTGATTTTTGTAGGTACAGTGTTACGTTTTAGTGTAACAAGTAAGGGGAAATGATCTGAATAGGTACGTGGTAGGTGCTGAATCACTATTTCAGGAAATAGATTCAGCCAACCATAATTAGCTAAAAGCCTATCTAGTCGTTCAAGTATTGTGTTTCCATGCTTCCTATTATTAGTCCAATAATAGGAATTGTTGGAATTCTGTGACTGATGAACTTGAGAATTCATTAGATTGGTCTGTCGAAGTGTTGGAATTATGACCATGGCATATTTCCCCACTTCCTGATTTGTAGTTGCCTTGAAGTTTAGACCGCATGACATTAGTTCTGGGAGGCATTTGAGAATGAATCTTTTTGCGTATTGCTCTTTGAGGCTGTAGAGATAGATTCCCTTTAGCCAGTTGAAGAGGCTCAATGTGCCTAATTCATTCATTTTCTCCTGGTCCTCCTCGATCACCAGGCAACGGAGATAGTTGGCCACACCCACTGGAGCCGACAGCGCCCGGGCGTCCGTTGGGATAGTAAGAACGACCGTTCTCTTACGATCAAGATCCACACTCAGAGTAGGAATGCCTCACTAGCTTCAGGCTCGAGCTCAGCTCGCCCGCTACCGATGGCACATCCTTATTTGGGACCTCCAGGTCACCAAATCCAGAGTAATCCTCAAATGCGCCCATGTCCACACCATCAAATAAAATGTTGAGGGAATCGTCTAGGCCCGGTGCCGTCTCATTTAATTTCTCCATTTCGGCTAGAGCCTCTTCGAACATGGACTTTGTGTGGGACGATGTCCCTATAATCTCAATGACACCAGCTCCCTCTTCGGGGTGGGAGAGGATTCTCAGGAGGTCGTGGCCTCCGACTCTCCTTCTTGCTCCCGAGCAAGGAGAGGATCAACCTTTTGGCCAGCTTTTCCAGTCACCACCCGCTCCCACTCGTTGAGGGTCGACACGTGAGCAATGAACTCATGGTCGTCATCCTTGGGGTAATCCCTGATCCAGTAGAGGGAATTAGAGTCCGGCACCCTGGACTTGGTGCTCTTTTTACTGCTTCTTCAAACACGGATTACCACCCTCATATTCTTCTCCTCAGTATCCGGGGATCCCGAAGACTTCCTTTACTTATTCTTTTTCTCCTCCTTTGTGGCAGCCCCAGGTTGTCCCGAAGCAGGGGTTCGGCAAGTAAGGACGGATCCTCATCCTCATCCAACGGCCTGAGCTTGGTGGTCTTGGCGAACCAGTGAGAAGGGAGAAGACTCACCGAAATAAAACTCAAATGGGAAAGAGCCTCCCACTTGACCTTCGAGAGCTTGCGTCGTGCATGCTCGGAGTAAGGTATTTGTTTGCAAATCCCTTCGATCCACTCCTTGAATGGGGGGACTACATTAGGAACCCGGGAAACCACTGCACAATGATAAACATATGCAATTAGGAAAAGAATAAAAGGGAATGCCAAAAACTCGAGAAAGAAAGGACTTACGGGATACGTTCCACTTTTTGGGGAACAGTAGAAATTCGGGGGGAATGAGATCTTCAGTTTTCACCTGAACAAACCTCCCATGCCAACCTTATCTTGGCCCTCGTCAATGCTTGAGAACTGAGCTTTACTAGCTCGGCGAACGAGCTTGATCAACCCCCTCGGAAGATTCGGGGACTATAGAGACGAAGAAAATGGTCGATGGTGAACCAAGGTGCTTCAGTGTTGTTTACGAAGTAACGAAGGAGGATTACGATCCTCCAAGAAGATGGGTAAATCTATCCAAGGCAGACCTCATACCTTTTGCATAAGTCGAGGACTATAGGGTCCACGGGGGCGAGTGTGAAGGGATAAGTGTAAACACTTAGGTACACCTCCTCATGAGTGATGATGTCTTCGTTTGGCGTAGAGACGACCACCTCCTTACCCTCTCAGTTACAGTCTACCCGAACTGTGGGTAGTGTCTTCTCAGTAACAAAGCATATGTACCTTCATGCCCCTAGCCTTGGTCTTGCTGACTGGAGGCCTTCTCAACATTGAAGCCGTTCTGAATAGAGCATCCCCTGGGGACGAAACTCTTTAAGGGAGGGTCCTGATCCATCCCGACATTTGTGGCCGAGTTGGAAGATGAAGGGGCGGTTTGCTGAGGCATAGATTTGGAAGTTTTTGCCATTGGATTCTGGAAAGTATGAAGGTTTGAAGAAAATATACGAATATATGAAGATGGGATGAAGATAGGAAGGTCTGGATTGAAGATTCAAAGAGAAAGTATGAAGATTTGAGGATGAAGATATGAAGATCTAAGGATCAATGCATGGAGATTTGAAGAATTTAAAGGCAAATGGAGAATTTGAGGGTAAGTCAAAGAGTTTTGGAATCGGAAAATGGAGAAGCAAATAAAGTATCGGAGTTTTTATAAAGGAAGAACAATCAATGGGCGACGTTCAGCATTTGAGGACAGTCAACCGGTGGATGACACGTGTCCGAAGCTAGAACTACGCGACTGATGGGACATTTCATTGAACCATCAACTTGGTCGTAGCGTACGAAGGAAGAAACAGGGGTTCATTTTTCGCTTCCCATCGCTTCGATAAATCCACCCTCCAAAAAATGAGTGGACTATTTGTGTACTAGTATAATCGGGGGCAATGTCTACCCTGATTCTCCGCAGAGAGAATGAAGGGTAAGCACAGATCCGCGAGGTTATAATTGAGGCTAGAAACACCGGGCTTGGCAAAGTAGTGGACTATATATCTGACATCGGGCATGATAAAGCAACGCACTCCGTACCGAGTATAATTTCTAGACCTCGGGAGACGCGGTGGAAGGTTATGCATGACAGATAGGGGGGCGTAATACTCGCCGTCAACCGGATATTACAGCGCGAATCTAGTGCAGTATCGATTATGGATCAACAATTACTGGGAAAAGAAGATTTTTTACCTTTTTTAGACTTATACTAGGATTGAAATTCTCCTACTATATAAAGGGGAAGTCTTTCTTTAGTTTGAGACATTATAACATACAACTCAAAGAAATAAACGTTTTATTTTGTATTCAAGCTACTGTTAAAGGCATACTCACTTGTTCTTTACTCCATTCGTGATCAAACTTGATCCGAGGGTCCAATTGAGGGCATCCCACTGTTCAATCCATGATCAGAATTTTCATCGTATTGCAACTGGTTTGATAATTTATTTTGTCTTTAATCCATCTATCTGTTATTATTAATTATTTGTATTGAGTTAAATCGCGTATCTTATAAATCATGTACAAATTTAATTGTTACTCATTTTTGGAGTAAACAGTTTGGCACCCAACGTGGGGCTAAGGATAACAATGGTGGCTTGATACGAACCTCCATAACACACCCTATTTTATCCTTGTTCTTTGAAAGGCGAGCCTAAAAATGTCAAACTCTCAGTCTGCTCGCTTGAACGTTGATGTTGAGTCAGGCCATCACAACGAAAATAATAATGTGGTGCCTAGTAATGATGTGCTTCCTGCCGATCCCAACAATGTCCAAGCGGGTCGATGCTAACTCGCAGGTGGCCATCAATATCAACGTGACAACTGATCTCGAAAATAGTGTTCGCGGGGGACCCCAACCAACAGCTCGAGAAGCGCCTGAAGGTGAATATGATAAGGTGATCCAACGACTGATTTTTGATATGATGTAGGCTCAACAAGGGGAGATAGCACAACTGCAGAATCAAAGCCACACCCGCAATTGGGTCAAGCCTGAACAATCCCGGGAAAGCACTCGAAGAGACAAATAAATTATCGAGAGACCGGGTGGATCCAATTAGCCCTGGGTTACTTCAAAGGTATGCTCGAAGCGTTGCAAAAATGGGTTGATTCAGGTGATAAAATGATTGAGGCCAACGACAAGAAGGTGGAAACATACAACTCTAGGGTCGATCAAATCTCGGGAGCACCCCCGATACTTAAGGGACCAGACTCCAAAATTTTTTAGAAGCCCTTTACTCCGAGTGTGGCACCGAAGCCGATCCTAAAGATTTTCCATATGCCCGACATCCCAAATATAATGGGACCATGGATACCTTCTATATGTGCGCGATTAAAGGAAACAATTTGAAAGATGATGAGATCGAGTCGGTGTTCTGAAGAATTTGGAGAAACTTTGTCCAAGAGAGTAATGATCTAGTATTACAGCTTGCCTAATCCATTGACTCGTTTTCTATGCTTGCAGATGCTTTCGTAAAGGCCTATGTCGGGGACATCAAGGTCGTGACCAGAAATTCAGATTTTTTCAAGTTCAAACAATGGAAGGCACCGCGTAACAGTTGGTTCAAAGACACCAAGTGGACCCGACCATTGTAGTTGAACCCTACCCGAAGAGATCCTAATTTGATGTGTAAGTATCACAGCACTCACAGTCATAAAATCGAAGATTGTCGATAGTTAAGAGATGTAGTTTCTCGGTTATCCAACAATGGGCACCTCCGAGAATTCTTGAGTGAGCGCGCAAAAAAACACTTAAGGAAAAGGGACGCCTAAAAATAGGTCAAACAAAAGGAGCCTTAGCACATGATCGACATGATCAACATGATCATCGGGGGATTCGATGTCCCCCAACGACCAATGATAAAATGCACTAATGTGTTTATCACAAGAGAAAGACGCACCCGAGATTACGTTTCGGATGGAGTTATATCGTTCAGCAACGAAGATGCCGAGGGCATTGTACAGCCTTACAAAGATGCACTAGTAATATTTTTATTTATCAATTAATCTCGGGATAAACGTGTGTTGATTGATCCAGGTAGTTCGGCCAACATCATCAGATCAAGGGTCGTAGAGAAATTGGGGTTACAAGATCAAATCTTACCGGAAATCCGGGTATTAAATGGTATCAACATGGCATGTGAGACTATGAAAAGAGAGATAACATTGTCGGTAAACAACACTGTGACAATCCTAGAAATGAAGTTCTAAGTGATCGAAGGGTATATGAGGTACAACGTCTTATTCGGAAGGCCATGGGTCTATAACATAAGGGCAGTGCCTTCGACCTTGCACCAAGCGCGGAAGTTTCCCACATCGGGGTGGGGGGCTCAAAATGGTCTACGGAGAACAACCGACTGCAAAGGAAATGTTTGATGTCGACAAAGTGATCCCGGTTCCTGTGGTCTCAACATCGAGGAGTACGAAACCCACCAAAAAAGAAGAGATTAAATAACAATTATCGATATCGGCCTCAGCCAAATCGGAGAAATAAGAAGAATGAGGGGCAGACAATGAGGACGATTATAGCGTCCCAAGATCATTCATAGATCCCTGTGGCACCGACGCCACCAAATCAATGATTGAAGAGTTGGATCAAGTCATACTAATCGAGAATCTACCGGATCAAAATGTATACCTGGGCACAGGGTTAACCCTCGAGCTCAGGAAAAAACTTATTGAATTTCTTAAAGCTAACGCCGATTGTTTCGCTTGGTCCCATCTTAACAAGACAGGGGTCCCACCGGAAGTAATCACTCACAAGCTGAGTGTAGACCCGAAGGTCCATCCGGTTAAGTAGAAGAGAAGGCCACAGTCTGAGATCAAACATGCGTTCGTCAAGGATGAGGTATCCAAACTTCTAAAAGTTGGATCCATCCGGGAAGTTAAATACCCGAATTGGTTAGCTAATGTAGTGGTAGTACCTAAAAAGGAAATAAACTAAGGATGTGTGTGGAGTATCTAGATGTAAACATAAAGATTCTTTCCCTTTGCCTAACATCGATAAAATGATCGACGCGATAGCTGGGCACGAGATACACAGTTTTCTCGTTGCCTACTTTGGGTACAACCGAATTTAGATGGACCCGGGCGATCAAGAAAAGACTTCTTTCATAACAAAATTTGGCACCTACTGCTATAACATAATGCCGTTTGGATTAAAGAACGTCGGTGCCACCTACTAATGCTTAGTAAACCAGTTGTTCGACGAACAAAGTAGGGAGTTCAATGAAAGTTTATATTGACGATATGATGGACAAGTCCTTGCGAGCAGAGGACTATTTGAAACATTTGTAGTAAACCTTCGACATACTAAGGAAATACAACATGAAGCTAAACCCGGAGAAGTGCGTGTTTGGGGTCAGTTCGGGCGTCATGGTATCTAATCGGGGGATAAAGTTCAACCCCGATAAAATAAAGGTCATAGAGGACATCACCGTAGTGGAAAATGTCAAGGAGGTTCATCTTGAGGTCATGAAACAAGAGCCATCGATACTTCTAACTATTGAAAAAGAAGAATAATTTTTCCTAGACCCTGGAATGCCAACAAGCTTTGGAGGAACTCAAACAACACCTGTCGAGCCCCTCGTTGCTGCACACCAAAGGCAGACAAACAAATGTACCTCTTCTTGGCGGTTTCCGAGGTAGTGGTAAGTGGTGTCTTAGTCCAGGAGGAAGAAGGTACAAAATTTCCTATTTACTATGTCAGTAGAACCCTAGGCGATGCCGGAACAAGGTACCCTCACCTAGAAAAGTTAGCGGTCGCCTTGCTAAGAAATATCATGCATAAGCCCGAGTGCTCGGGCTAGCTGGCCAAATAGTTCGTGGAGATTAGCGGGTACAACATCGAGTACCGACCCTGAGCTGCCATAAAATCTCATACTTTGGCAGACTTCGTGGCTGACTTTACGCTAGCCTTAATAACCGAAGTCGAAAAGGAATTAATGCTCGCCTCGGGGGCTAATACGAGAATTTGGACCCTATTCATAGACGGTGCTTCCAATGAAAAGGGGTCCAAGATTGGTATCGTGTTAAAATCACCTATGAAGCATAATTAGACAGTCTATTAGAACTGTAAAATTGACTAACAATGAAATCGAGTATGAAGCCATGATTGCAGGTCTAGAACTGGCTAAGAGCCTCGGGGCCGAAGTGATCGAAGCCAAATGCGACTCTCTCATCGTCGTAAACCAAGTCAACGGAACGTTCGAAGTAAAAGAGGAACGGATGCGGGGCTACTTTGAAAAATTGAAGGTGACCCTGCACAAAATCAAGGAATGGATTCTATAACATGTACCCCATGATAAAAATAGTGAGGCCGATGCACTGGCCAACTTGGGATCGTCTGTCGACCCCGATGAATTCATCTCGGGGAAAGTGGTACAACTGATGAACTCGATGGTGGAAGAAGGTCACGCCTAATTGAACTCGACAAGTTTGACTTGGTATTGGAGAAGAAAATACATAAACTACCTGAAGACAGGAAAATTACCTTTGGATCCCAAGGAATCGAGAGTACTCCGCACCAAAGCTGCCAGATTTAGCTTTATCGAAGGAGCATTGTTCATGAGATCCTTCTTCGGCCCATTGACCAGATGCTTAGGACCGGGATAGACCGAATACACCATGAGAGAAGTCCACGAGGGCACTTGCAGGAACCATTAGAGGGCATAATCCTTAGTTCGAAAGCTAATCAGAGTCGGATACTACTGGAATGAAATGGAGAAGGATGCGAAAGACTTCATGCAAAAATGCAACGAGTGCCACAAACATGCCTCGATGATTCATCAACCAGGAGATATGCTCCATCCGATCCTGTCACTATGGTCGTTTATGAAGTAGGTAATGGACATCGTCGGCCCCTCCCATGGGTGCCCGGTAAAGTCTAGTACATATTATTCATGACCGATTATTTTCCCAAATGGGTTGAGCCTCAGGCGTTCAAGAAGGTCCGGGAAAAAGAAGTCATCGACTTCATCTGGGATCACATAATCTATCGATTTGGGACACCGGTCGAGATCGTTTTCTATAACAGAAAGTAATTTGTCGACAAAAAGGTACGTAAGGTTTTCGAAGACCACAAGATCAAGAAGATATTATCAATACCTTAACACCCTAGTGTGAACGGGCAAGCGAAATCGACGAACAAAACCATACTCTAAAACCTAAAAAAGAGATTGACCGGTTCGAAAGAGAAGTGGAAGAAAATATTGCCCGAAGCCATATGGTCATACCATACGACTTTAAAGTTGAGCACCGACGCGACCCCGTTCTCTCGGGTCTATGGAGTGGAAGCCTTAATACCAGTCGAGGTAGGGGAACCGAGCCTCAGGTTCCAGTATGGTACCGAAGAGTCAAACGACGAGGCCATGGCCATGAGCCTGGAATTAATGGACGAAAGGCGGGAAGCCTCTTGGTCCGGTTGGCCGCAGAGAAGCGACGAGTAGGTAAGAACTACAACCGAAAAGCTAACCTCCGACATTTTCAAGTCGGGGACTTGGTATCGAGAAAGGTAACAACTATACACCAGGAACCCAAACAAAGGGAAACTGAGCCCGGATTGGTAAGGACCGTATTGAGTCGTCGGAATAACCGGCAAAGGCTCGAATAAACTCAAATCGGGAAATGGTTTACAACAACCGAACAACTAGAACGTGGAACACTTAAAGCGGTACTAGTGCTATTTTTATTTTAGCTATATTACATACTAACGTATGCAAGTACTCGGCCAAGGGCGAATGTAGCTTTTAGGTCTTAAATCACGTATTAAACTCTTTTTCCCTTGAACAGATTTTGTCCCAGAGTGGGTTTTTCGGTAAGATTTTATATGAGGCAACAGTAAAACGTGCTACCTTAGTATTGAAGACCAGCCTTAAACCAGAATTGATGATCGTTTGCATCGAATCAACGGCATTCGATCCCTCACAAGTTCGGCCTCAAATACTGGGGACCATTACCCCTGGGTTAGGATCCTTAGAAAGGAAAAAAATCATATTATCAAAGCCAAGGCTTGGTGATTAGGATTCATCTGTAAGGGTAAAACGGTCATACAAATTGTACCCATGTAGCTCACTCTAACAACGGCACAAGGCTTATGCACCTCCGATCATGTACCCTACATATTAAATAATGAAAGAAATCTCAGCTTCCTTTATACTTTTTCACTACGCATTTCGCTTCTTCGATCTTAGATCCTAAAGCCCATGGGCTACCCCTACTCGGGACTTTCGTCCGACAAAATATTTAGACGGGCCGGGATATCAAGTCCCGGAGGCACAAATCCAATTAGGTAGTGCCCTAATACAAAAGGCTACGGTCATTTTAAAAGTGGCACAGAGACGTCCGAAATTCATAATGAGAAAGTAAGGCCCTTACATATAGTCAAAACCTATTAAAAGGTTACCCTTGGAAAAAACATCGTCTAAGACACTTGAGCATCTTAAAAGACTTCGATTCTATCAAAATCTCGAACCCCGGAGTCGCTATCGAAATCGGGACTCATTCGGACAATTGAAGAACATATATTCTAGATTACATTTGATTTTGTGCTAAGGAATTTAAAACCATGCACAAATAAAAAATTGCAAATAGATGATGGAAAGTGAAGATACTGTATTACCAAAGGGGGAAATTGTATATATTTCAAAAAATATTTACAAAGGCACGATAAAACTACCTCAAAATAAATAAATAAAAATATACAAGGGAAAACTACAAAAGAATTAAGGCATTTATGCCTGTTATTCACGGGGGCTCGACTCGTCACCAGAACCGCCGGAACCCTCGGAGCCTTCGGGACCCTTAGGCTCATAGAGTTCCTTTGCCTCGCCCTGGAGTCTCTTGGTTTCTTCAATCTCGGACGAAAGGCCAAAACCTCGGGCATGGATATCCTTGGGGTCTCTGATGATAGGCTATAATTACGTATTTTAGTCGCTTATTACAATCTAATTTACTGCACTTTAATTGAGTTTGAGCTTTAATCGCTAGTGTTTTGCACTAATTGTGTATTTTATGCCTTGTAGGAGTTATTCCGAGCTATGTAGTTGTTATGGAATTAATTCAAGTGATTTAGATATTTTAATCTTGAGTAAAAACCCAAGTAATTAAGCCGGGATCGTGTTCGGGGATCAACGGAGGATAGTTAAGAACGAACGTAGAATCGAGTAGGCATATTGTGCACTGTCTAGTAAAATGCACATAACTTTTGTCTCAGAACTCCATTTGATAGCCACAATATATGGTTAGAAAGATAATTCAAAGGTAAACAACTTTCATATTTTACGTTTTTCCAAATTTCAAAAATAACAGGTTGAAAAATGAGCGAAAAGTACGAGGCCGCTCAGTAGACGCGGATGTGAGGCAGAACACTTGGTAAAATCCGCGGCCAAATCCGTGGTTGAATCTGTGGCCCCGGACGGTCTGCCCGGGAAATTGTCCTTTTTCACGTAGAAGAAGGTATAATTATTTGGTCCCGACCCTACTTGATATATATACATAGAAAAATGTTATTTTTGGGACTTTTGACACACTTTAGACCTAAGGAGGCTAAGGGGACACATATTCGACCTAAGGAGGCAAGAACACCCTAGGAGCAAGGCGGAGAATTCTTCTACGAGTTTTTCACGTTCTTTTTCCTATTTCCATTATTGGTTATGAATTCTGGTATTGTAGCTATGCATACTATTATGAATAGCTAATTTTTTATCTAGGGTTTTGATGGAACCTCTTGCAGGATGAATTATTGTTATGTTTTAATATAATTTGACCTTAGAATTTGTCTATTTGTTCAACTACGTGCTTATTTCAGTTGATTGAATGACCATCGATTGACTGTGCCTATTTATTATGTGTTGCTTGAGAAAGAATACGTATTTAGGTGGTTGTTGAACAACGTCACTCCTAACGTATGTGAGAAATCAATACAACGGGTTTAAAGGCAGGTTTAGAAATAACAAAGCCTTGACGTGGTCATAATGAGCCATTAGATAAATCCAACTAGCGTAGTTCGAGAGAATATGTCTAGTAAATTATTGTAGTTGCTCGAGAGAGAATTACGGAATCTAAAGTGTTCACGATCAGTAGAGAGTACATAGGCAAAATTGTAGGGAACATAGCAGGAAGGATTCCAACATTTGGGAAAATCATAATTGTAGACCTCCTTAGTCTTGTCTCAAATTTCATCCTTGTTAGTTGATAATTTTACTGTTTTATAATAGTTGTTAGTTAATTAGTTAGAAATAAATATTATAATCTCTATAAATAGGAAATTGTTTAGACTTGTGTTTCTTAGCAATATTGAACAATTGTAGCTAAGACTTAGTTATCTGTGGGATTCGACTCCGGACTTTTAGACCGGATTATATTTGCAGTGACCGCTTATCCTTTTTAGGACTAGAGTTGGGCGTGATCAAATTTTGGCGTCGTTGCCGGGGAACTAACGATGTAGTTGTAGGTGTACATATTTCTAGGTCGCAAGTTTGAACCTTTATTTTTGTTTCTTGTCTTTGATTATATTTTTTAAAAACTTTTATTTTTGACTTGAGAGACATGGCATCTAGGAATTATGAGAGTTTTGGTGTTGATAAATCTACCATTGATCTTCTTAATGCTTATTGTGGAGGAAACCACCCATGACAAAACTATCAAAATATTCCCGAGAGTGAGTTATGTGCACCAATGTGTGTGATATGTGTGGTGGTCAAGATGGTCACTTTCATGTTTGTGCTGATATTTTTTATCTTCCCCCAACCCCTTACTTTGATGGTTCTTCTTTTTCTTGTGAAGTTAATAGGAACAAATAACCCAGGGATGATGACCTGAAAGAGATTAAGGATATGCTAAAATTCCTTGTGGAGCAAAATAATGAGAAACAATTGCACATACAAAGGCAAGATGCTACTATTCGCAACTTGGAGGCACAGGTAAGTCAACTAGTTGAAGCATTTAATGCTCAACAAGCCAATATTGTGGATAGTCGTCAAGAAAACCATGAATTAGATACCAAATTTAAGGTTCTAATGGAGGAGGTCAAAGTAGAACACCAACACTCTAACCAGCTAGAATTTGAGGATGCCGATGTTGAAGAAGTAATACTAGAGTCAACCAAGGACATTGAAAATACAAATTTAGTTGACTCTAGTGTGATTGGTGTTGAGGAGGTTAAAAATCTTGAAGTTCATGTATTTGAGCGCGTTGGACCTCATTCCAAACACTTCTCTACATTATGTTCAGATGGTGAAATGGAAATTGATCTGTGTGAGCCAATGCAAGAGTTAAAGGAAGAGGTAGATTAGCCCTATATTCTGAAATTTTCAAGGTCGTCTAGGCAAAATGACACTCCTCGATTGAAAGCCAAAAATTTCATAAAGTATCATTTAATTTTTGGCTCGCAACAATTTGTACCTCCCCAAGAGCATAATCATAAGCTTGAAGCAAAACTTGGGGTCCAATTCATAAGTTCAAAGTGGAGGTAAAAAGTGATTCACGTCGTGCCGCAGCGTTAAATCAAGCGCTTGTTGGGAGGCAACCCAACTTTACTTTATTTTATTTTATTTATTTGTTATTATTGTATTATTCTTGTAGTGTCGATTTTTTAGTTTTAGGAGCATGGAACGCAAAACCATTGGAGGGATGCAACAACAAACCAGATGGTTGGAAATAAGTGTGAGGTACCCACACGAAGGATCAGACCTGGGAGAAGTCTGAGTAACCCATGAGCTGCTTGTGCTTCGACCTTTGGCCTACCAGGGAGTTTCTTTTACCCTCTTGTATTTATGGGTGTTCATTGGGGACAATGCACAATTTTAAGTGTGGGGTGAGGAGATTTTTTGAGTGACTTTCCATGCTATTTTAGTTGTGTTAGTTTAATTGAATAATTTTTTTTTACAAAAATAGAAAAGATTGGACTTTTCCCGACGATGGATCTATTAGATAATTTTCTTGAGGGATTTAAGTCGAAAAGAAAAAGACAAACAGATTTTATTTTGTTAGGTAGTGTAGCAATTACCCTTGGTTTTTCTTTGTGCCGCGGTTCTTTTCCAAAGGTCTTGTTTGAACCGAGTGTAGTTAGTTTTATTTTTTTAGGAGTAGGAGCTAGTGTGAGATGAATTGAATTGAAACAATATCTCTTGACTTTGTTATACCTTGAGAATAGTGAGTACTTTGGTTGTGACACTTAGGCTCAGTTTTTTACTCTTGTATAAGTACCTTAAATTGTATGATTTTAACTTTTTTTAATTGCTTTGACTAGAGTGTCTTAATGAAACCAATATTGAGTGAGTTATGTGCCATGTATGTGTGAGGTTTGTGTGTTATTCTGTGCATTGCATTTGATGTCTAGAACTTGCCCCGTGTGTTTGCAAAGAGAAATAGTAGTTTTGTTCGGTCTTGGAAGTGATATAGGCGTTTCTTTGTTGAGCCATATATATATTTTACCTGCCTAATCGTTATGTATCGTAGTTAACACCTTTGAGCATGTAATCTTGTTTCTTTGGCAACCACATTACAAGCCTTACCCATTTGTTTGAATTAACCATCTATTTGAATCTTTTAACCTCTCATGAGCACTTGAATTGTTATGAACTGTATAAAAGTTAAAGTGTGGGGTGGTTGGTTTGGTTTTTGAGTGGAACTAATGAAATAAGTATAAATGTGCACTATTTTAAAAAAGTAAGAGCCACTTGAATTATAAACAAAAAAAGAAAAAATAGTTGTATTGCTGTGGAAAAAAAATATTCCTTGATAAATGGTGACTCTTGATGCAATTGTGCTTAAAGAAGTATGGGGTAATATACATCAATGTGAAGGTGGAGTTTGGTTTGACATAAGTATGGGGTTTGAATGTTAAAGTATATGTATTAAAGTGCTTAGGGAGGTGTAGTCACTCTTATATCTAAATGCATCCTACTCGTCCCGCAGCCTACATTACAATCAAATAAAGTCCTACTTGATCCTACACTGAATGAGCTCGATTAATAGAGTAGTACACTACGGGAAAGCCTATGGTGAATCTTTTGTGGCATATGAATGTTATTTCTGAGACTGAGTGAATTCTTTCTATCTTGAGTTCCTAAGTGTTCTTAAATTTTACTGTGTGGAACTACTCTATTTTGTTGTGTGAAGGCACTTGATTCATGAAGGAAAGGTAATATCAGTGACCTCTACGTTAGATTAAGTGGGTGAGTTTTGAATAATTCTTGGTACTTGTAAGTCAAATCTTGAGGTGAAGATGTTACACTTTTGTGCTTAGTCTATTTTAAGTATTCTTGGTGTGATGAGCTAGGAGAATTGTTTTTAAAGGTCGTGTCTATATAAAGTGTAGTTTGATTACTTGAGGACGAGCAATGGTTTAAGTGTGGGGTGTTGATGATAGGCTATAATTACGTATTTTAGTCGCTTATTACACTCTAATTTACTGCACTTTAATCGAATTTGAGCTTTAATCACTAGTGTTTTGCACTAATTGTGTGTTTTATGCCTCGTAGGAGTGATTCTGAGCTATGTAGTTGTTATGGAATGAATTCAAGTGATTTGGAGCTTTGAAGTCTGAGTAAAATCCCAAGGAATTAAGCCGGAATCGTGTTCAGGGATCAACGGGGGATAGTTAAGAACGAACGTAGAACCGAGTAGGCATATTGCGCACTGTCTAGTAAAATACACATAACTTTTGTCTCAGAACTCTATTTGAGCTCCACAATATATGGTTGGAAAGCTAATTCAAAGGGATACAACTTTAATATTTTAATTTTTCTCAAATACCAAAAAGAGCAGGGTGAAAAATGAGCTACAAGTGAGTGGCCTCTCACTAACCGCGGATGTGAGGCAGAACACTGGGTAAAATCCGCGACCGCGGACGGTCTGCCCACGAAAACTATCCTTTTTCACGTAGGAGAAGGTATAATTATTTGGGTCCGACCCTACTTGGTATATATACATAGAAAAACGTTATTTTAGGGACTTTTGACACAGTTTAGACCTAAGGAGGCTAAGGGGACACAGATTCGACCTAAGGAGGCAAGAACACCCTAGGAGCAAGGCGGACAATTATTCTACGAGTTTTTCACTTTCTTCTTCCTATTTCCATTATTGGTTATGAATTATAATATTGTAGTTATGCATACTATTATGAATAGGTAATTTTTTATCTAGGGTTTTGATGGAACCTCTTGGAGGATGAATTCTTGTTATATTTTAATATAATTTAACCTTAGAATTTGTCTATTTGTTCAACTACGTGCTTATTTCAGTTGATTGAATGGCCATCGATTGACTGTGCCTATTTATTATGTGTTACTTGATAAAGGATACATATTTAGGTGGTTGTTGAACAATGTCACTCCTAACGTATGTGAGAAATCATACAGCGGGTTTAAAGGTAGGTTTAGAAATAACAAAGCCTTGACGTGGTCATAATGAGCGGTTAGAGAAAACCAACTAGCGTAGTTCGAGAGAATATGTCGTAAATCGTTGTAGTTTCTTGAGAAAGAATTATGGCACCTAAAGTGCTCACGATCAGTAGAGAATACATATGCGAAATTGTAGGGAACATAGCAGGAAGGATTCCAACATTTGGGAAAATCATAACTCTAGATCTCCTTAGTCTTGTCTCAAATTTCATCCTTGTTAGTTGATAATTTTACTGCTTTATAATAGTTGTTCGTTAATTAGTTAGCAATAAGTATTATAATCTCTATAATTAGGAAATTGTTCGGACTTGTGTTTCTTAGCAGTAGTAAATAATTGTAGCTAAGTCTTAGTTCTATGTGAGATTCGATTCCAGACTTTTAGATCGGATTATATTTGCAGCGATCGCTTATCCTTTTTAGGACTAGAGTTGGGTGTGATCAGTCTCTCTCCGGGATAACCACTTTACATACTCGGTATTCGTCTTTAAGCGAGCCTTGGCTATCTCCAATTCAGCCTTATACTGAGCCAACATTTCCTCAACGTCGAAGGAATGAATATAAGTTGCCTCTAATTTAGTCCTCAGTGCGTTATATTCTTGGCCGAGGGCATCCCGTTCCGTAACGGCTGAGTTCTGTGTGCTCGGATTTCATCATTTAGCCAAGACCACTTGTCGAATATGTTCTTTGCCACATGGAGTTGGTCCTTGACCGATGCCAGCTCTTCTTTTGCAGCCTCTTTTTTCGAAGCCAGCAGGTCCATCCTTCTCTTGGACCAGCGAAGTTGCGTTGTTAGTCACCACGAGTAGCTTCTCGTTTTAAGCCCCAAAGATCCTTACCTTCTCGACCAGGTCAGCATGTTCCCTCTTTACGAACGAGGCCTCCTTCTGAGCCTTTTCCAGCTCGGCTCAGAGAATTGGGAGGTCCTTAAGGGCCTCGTCATGTTGTTCACTGAGTGCCCTGTACATGTATTTCCTCCGGACTTGCTCTTTGAGATTGAACTCGAGCTGGCTAATTTCCAAGCGGGACCAAATGAATAATTCAAATTGAAGAACTGAAGTCTGATAAACAACGAAGTCATTAGAACATATCTAAAACTAATTACAATTCGCAAAGGCTAGGAAGAGTAGGCGCCTTACCCGGTTCAATGGTGTTGAGTTTCGTTGAAGAGGCTCGATGTACCTACTTCGTTCATCTTTGTTTGGTCCTCCGCGGTCACCAGGAAGGGGAGATAGTTGGCTACACCCACCGGAGCCGACAACGCCCCGACGTCCGCTGTGATAGTAAGAACTACCGTTCTCTTACAGTCAAGATCCACGCTCGGGGCAAGGAATTCCCTCACTAGCTTTGGGCTCGTGCTCGGCTCGGCTCGTCCACCCCCGATGGCACGTCCTTTTTTGGGATGTCCAGGTGACCAAGTCTGGTATATTCCCCAAATGCACCCATGTCCATGCCGCAAAGAACATGTTTAGAGCATCGTCTTGGCCTAGTGCCGTTTCATTTGATTTCTCCCTTTCGGCTCGAGCCTCTTCGAACATGGACTATGTGTGGGATGGCATCCCCATGATGCCAATGACACCGGCTACCTCCTTCGGGGTGGGAGCATCTTCTTGGGAAGTTGTGGCCTCCGACACTCCTTTTGGATTCCGAGCTAGGGGAGGATCAACCTCTTGGCCACCTCTTCCAGTTGCCACCTGCTCCCTCTCGTTGAGGGTCGACTCGTGAGTAATGAACTCGAAGTCGTCATCCTTGGGGTAATCCCTGAGCCAATAGAGGGAATTAGAGTCCAGCACCCTAGACTTGGTTCTCTTTTTGTTTCTTCTCCACACCCGGAAGACCACCTCGACACCCTGGGAGCCCGAGGACTTCTTTTTCTTCTTCTTTTTCTCCTTCTTTGCGGCAGCCCCATGCTGTCCTGAAGCGGAGGGTTCAATAAGAAAGGACGGATCCTCGTCCTCATCTAACGTCCTGAGCTCAAGGGTCTTAGGAAAACCTGTAAGAAGGGAGAATACAAGTCAAATGTGTGAGTAATCATTTGGGAGAAAGCCTCACCATGGGAATGTGCCTCCCACTTGCCCTTCGAGAGCTTGCACCATGCATGCTCGGAGTAAGATATTTGTTTGCAGGTCCCCTTAATCCACTCCTTGAATCAGGGGACTACATTAGGAACCCGGTAAACTGCTGCATAACGATAAACACAGGTAATTAGGAAAAGAATAAAAGGGTATGCCAAATACTTGAAAAGGAAAAGACTTATAGGATACGTTCCACTTTTCGGGGAACGGTGAAAATTCAGAGGCAATGAGGTCTTCGGTTTTCAACAAACGAACCTCCCCTGCCAACTTCAATCTCGGTCCTCATAAATTCTCGAGAACAAAGCTTTACTGGCTCGACGAACGAGCTTGACCTACCCTCCTTGGAAGATTCGGGGACTGTAGAGATGAAGCATATGGTCGAGGGTAAACCGAGGAGGTTCAATGTTATTTACGAAGTGACGGAGGAGGATTACAATCCTCCAAAAATACGGGTATATATGCCAAAGGAAGACATCGTAGCTTTTGCAGAAGTCGAGGACTACGGGGTCCACTGGGGCGAGCGTAAAGGGGTAAGTGTAAACACTTAGGTACCCATCCACGTGAGTGGTGATGTTTTCGTTGGGCCTTGGGAAAACCACCTCCTTACCCTCCCAGTTACAGTCTACCCGAATTGTGGGGAGTATCTCCTCTATAACGGAGCATATGCACCCTCATGCCCCCTCGCCTCGGTCCTGCTTACTGGAGGCCCTCTCAACGTTGAAGTCTTTCTCAATAAAGCAACCCCGGGGGATGAAACTCTTCAAGAGAGGCTCCTGGGCCACCTCGGTATTGGTGGCGGGGTAGAAGATGAAGGGGCGTTTTGCCGAGGCGTGAATTTGGAAGTTTTTGTAATCAGATTCTAGAAAGTGTGAAGGTTTGGTGAAAATATATGAAGATTTGAAGATGTGATGAAGATATGAAGATCTGGGTTGAAGATTCAAAGAGAAAGTATGAAGTTTGAGGATGAATATATGAAGATTTGAAGAAGTTAAAGGAAAGTGGAGAATTCGAGGATAAGTCAAAGAGTTTTGGAATCGGAAAATGGAGAAATGAAAAAGGGATCGGAGTTTTTACAGAGGAAGAACAATCAATGTGAGACGTTACACATTCGAGGACAGTCAACCGGCGACTGACACGTGTACGAAGGAATAAATTGGGGTTCACTTTTTGCTTCCCGTCGCTTCGATAAATCTACCCTCCGAAAAATGAGGGGACCATCTGTGTACGAGTATAATCGGGGAAAATGTCTGCCCTGATTCTCCGGTGAGAGAACGAAGGGAAAGCGCGAATCCGCGAGGTTATAGTCGAGGCCAGAAACACCAGGCATGGTAAAGTAGTGGACTATATATCCGACATCGGGCATGGTAAAGCAACGTACCCTGTACCGAGTATAACTTCTAGACCTCGGGAGACGCGATGGACGGTTATGCATGATAGATATGGGGCATAATACTCGCCCTCAACTGGATATTACAGCGCGAATCTAGTGCAGTATCGATTATGGATCAACAATTACCGGGAAAAGAATATCTTTTTACCTTTTTTAGACTTATACTAGGATTGAAATTCTCCTACTATATAAAGGGAAAGTCTTTCTTTAGTCTGACACATTATAACACACAATTCAAAGCAATAAAAGTTTTATGTTGTCTCCTGACTACTATTAAAAGCATTACTCACTTGTTCTTTTCTCCATTTGTGATCGGGCTTGATCCGAGGGTCAAATCGGGGGTGAATCCCACTGTTCAATCCAAGAACAGACTTGGTCATCGTATTGCAATTGGATTGATCGTTTATTTTATCTTTAATCCATCTATATGTTATTCTTAATTATTCGTATTGAGTTAAATCGTGTATCCGTTAAACCGCATACAAGTTTACTTGTTACTCTTTTTTGGGGTAAACAAAAATAATCTAGAATTTGTACTAGAATTATTTCCAATTAAATGTACTAGCGTAAAATATAGGATTTTATACCAGAATTATTTTTTACATCCTATAGCAAAAGTTAACACCTTATTTATTTTAAATAAATATCATTTAAAAAAATTATGTTCTATAGATACCTTTTAATATTTGTAGCAAAATATCTAATTTTAGTTACCTCCTACCTCTAAGCCACTAAATACGCTATTCAGTTACACTATTTTCTTTCTCTCTCTACTTTGATACCGTCGATCTCACAACCAACGACCCCTTCTACTTCTTCCACACACCCTAGACCATGAAAACCCCAAAAACCAGCAGCATCCAACGCCCCTAAGCAGTCGCCGCCAGTCCACCAGCTGCTCACCGTCGCCAGCCATCAGTAGCCGGAAAGTGCAAGAGCCAGCGACCCCCCCTAAACCTCTAAGCATTAGATTAGGACGAGGACGAGGACGAAGAGCAAAACTCGCCAATTCTATGTCGAAATTCGCTGAAACACGTGATTCGTAAAATCAACAATCGGCGATATCCAAACACTTTTTTTTAATCTAGATTCATATGGAATCAAATGTGTATGTCGCTGTATTTGGATTATAAATTCAAGCCAGAAATTGAATAATACATGGGCTATAAATATGTATTCAGCAGATTGTATAAGTATGTATTCAACCTGTTGTATTTACATCTATTAAATAGGTATATTCATATGGCATCAAAATGTGTATGTAGTTGTATTCATATGTATTTGGTTTGATGTATGTAGCTGTATTCAGATGTATTTGGTTTGATGTATGTAGTTGTATTCATATGTATTTGGTTTGATTTATGTATTTTCATTGTATTCATTGTCTCGCTATATGCCATGAATGTATTCATATGTTTTTTTAATTAATATAATTTATGTATTCATATGTATTATATAATTTCTCTGAAGATTGCTATGTATTTGGAATGTATTCATATGTTTTTTTAAATTAATATAATTTATGTATTCAGATGTATTATATAATTTCTCTGAAGATTGCTATGTATTTGGGTAGTTTTTGGTTGAGAATCTTTTTTATAATTGGAAATACAAAATTTGTGTGTTATAATTGAGTATGTTGAGTTATATTAGGAGTCTATTATGTTAATTGATTCACTTTCAGTTTAAAAACAGTGACTTCCCTGATTCACGCCTATTTTTGCCACTGTATTCATGAATACAGTAACTTAAATACATATAATACATCTTATAACAACAGAAAACATATCTATAATCCATAATATAGCAAATTATATCTATAAATAGCTAATTACCACCAAAAGATAATGCTTTATGAAAATTTCCTCTTTTTGTAACTAAACGGTCCATTTCTTATACCCCGATGGACTCGCTGTAACTTTTTGTGCTTTTGTTGCATTGGAAGACAATTTAGATCCTAGTAGATTTATTAATAATTTTATCCCTTGAAGCAGTAAAGAGATGGTTTTAGTATGTGTTTAGGACTTATAAGCCTTAAACGTTAAATTGGTTCAGTAGCAAAATGTAACCCAACAGTGACTACTCACAAGATCTCATCATCTCCTGAAATCTCCTAGTGAGATATAGATATCTTTTGCCAGGACTAACTTTGAGTCAACCAATTGTCACATTTCCATTGGATAAGAGTGATTCCAGATGGCAGATATCTTTCCACTAACAGAATTTCACAATTTTCATTTATTTCCCCTTCTACCTATGTGGCAATTTATGGGTCCCTCATCATCTTCTAAAACCAACAGAAACAAAGAAACAGATTTGAGGATATGGAAGCAGAGATAAGGATAAGATTCATTTCATCTTATTGGCTACTATGAAATTCACAACTCGATCCAGCCGTTGAATTCCTAAAAATCCTGTTGTCCCACTTGGTACTCGTCAAGATTGAACTAGAGCCACAATTATACCTTTGGAATGGCAGTACAAATGCATAAACAAAAGATACAAAGTTTAACTCACCTTAACTCCATTGCCATTTTCTTGGTTTCTCCCAACATCAACACCAGCAATTTTTTTTCAAGTCGGAAAAATGGCAACAGTTACAACACAAGCTTCAGCTGCCATTTTCCGCCCATGTGCCTCAAAAACCAGATTCCTCAGTGGATCATCTGGTAAATTAAACAGAGAGGTCTCTTTTAAGCCCCTGACTTCTTCATCTTACAACTCTTTCAAGGTTGAAGCTAAGAAAGGTCAATGGCTTCCAGGCTTAGCCTCTCCTACTTATCTTGATGGCAGGTACATACATTCAAGATCACATTTTTTTGTTGCCTTTATAATTGGGTTATCCAGTTGTTTTCTAAAAACTTAAACGGTTAGAAAGGCACCGTTTTATTTACTTTATTATACGTGTAGTCTTGATTCTTTTTCATGAGCCAAGTATGTTAAATTTTGTGACTACCTCATCTGAAAACTGAAGCTGTTACAAAGAGTATACTTTTACTAATGGTTTGTAGCCTTGTTCTAATACTCGAATGCTTGCTTGTCTTAGTCTCCCAGGAGACAATGGTTTTGATCCATTGGGACTTGCTGAGGACCCAGAGAACTTGAAATGGTTCGTCCAGGCTGAACTGGTGAACGGTCGTTGGGCTATGTTGGGTGTTGCTGGGATGCTGCTGCCTGAGGTTTTCACTAACATTGGAATCCTAAACGTGCCCAAATGGTACGATGCTGGAAAAGAAGAGTACTTTGCATCTTCATCAACCCTGTTTGTGATCGAGTTCATCTTGTTCCACTACGTCGAGATCAGAAGGTGGCAAGACATTAAGAACCCAGGAAGTGTTAACCAAGATCCCATCTTCAAGAACTACAGCTTGCCTCCTAATGAAGTTGGATACCCTGGTGGTGTTTTCAACCCACTCAACTTTGCACCAACTGCCGAGGCCAAAGAAAAGGAAATTGCTAATGGTAAGTCTAACTACCACAACCCTGTTATATTTCACGTACGATCACTAAACTTTATCAACTGTAAGAATTAAATAACAGAACTAATACTGAACTTTATCTACTATAATAGTAACATCACTAACTTTCACATGAATAATATGCAGGGAGATTGGCAATGTTGGCATTTTTGGGATTCATAGTGCAGCACAATGTAGTAGGAAAGGGACCTTTTGACAACCTTCAGCAGCACCTCTCAGACCCATGGCACAACACTATTGTCCAAACACTCAGCAACTAGAAAACCTCATGGAAACTGGATTGAATATATTGTTACCCTTGTAACCATGTTATGGTTTTTGATCAAGAATTAGAGCTTTGTGGTAAACAAGGAACTTTTAATGTACAGGGCCTTTAAAATTGCACGTCTTGTTCGTGTTATTCCCACTAAATCATCAGTATTTAAAGAGGAAGAAAAGCCCCCTTTAGCTAGTTCTTGACTCTCATCGAGACTTGGATTTGGTTAAACGGAAAAGCTTTCTTTTAGTAGTTCAATTCGCATCTGAATTGCAGAAGAAATCCTCGTAATTTATTGAAGCAAAGTGAAATAGGTCTTGGTCTCAAATCTCATATATGAGCAAGCTCTTATTCTAATCATACAGATCAGAGCACAACACCTATAACCATTTGAACATAATTATCTACGAACAGCAACTGCACCTGTAAATATAACCTCATTCCCTGATGAAGAGTTCTTTTAGCCACATGAAAACACAAGTTTTGCTACATCTCGGCTGTTCAATCACGCGAACAGTTCCCTTGCTGCAGGAAATAGATCCAAAAACCCAATGAAACCAAGTAAGAGATGTTAGACCAGACAGGATCAATTAAATGACAGTATATTTGAAGATGAGTTTTCCTTTAGTGGAATAATATAAAATTTGCATTCAGCATATTCAACTATCACAAAGTAGATGGTAACATGTGCGAGTCAGATAAAATCAATTTGTAAGATTGAACAATTAAACATCACTGCTCCATTGATTAGCTGTCCCACAGAGTTGAGAAATAACCCTAGAATGTTTACGGGTAAAATTACCTGTAGATATGATTTTTCGTCCAAAATTGGAGCTGCAGAGGCACCAGCTGCACTATCCCAGGAATTGACAGAATCCACAGACCTAGGCAGATTAAAATTTCTTTGACTTTCATAATCCATCAAATATCCGCTAAAATCTACCTCACTCTGAGGATCCAAACTTTTCCTTTCCAGCAGATTAAGATTATCATAGGGATAGTACGAATATGGCTCACTTAGTTGCTGTCTCAAGCAAGCTATACTATTTAAATCATCCAAAACAGTGGCATCTAGTATTGCAGTTGTGGTCTGTCTTGCTTGGTCAAGCTCCAGTTCTTTTCCAGAGTCCAAACTATGAAAACATTCTGCAACAGATATATCCCCGGAGCACCCCATGTCTCTACAAAGAAACAACGGTCATCATTTGATTGTAAGATCATTGCTAATGCTGTTCCAGGCATGGTAACTGGTAAACAAATTAGACATGGAAGTACAAATATGATTCTAAGGACAGCAGTTACCAAAATCCAGCAACTTCAAGGGTGAAATGATAATAAGGTTGTAACAGGGGAATGAAGTAAAGATGGTGAACAAATAGAGTCTAATACTCACCCTTGTGTTAAAAAGTTTGGTGCCTCAGGGAATGGCATGTTCTGGCTGTTATTTGCCGGATGACATGTTAGGGTCTGCTCTTCTTGTCCACTGCCCATCGGAAGATGCAAACGCGTCATGATCTGGAGCTGTTATTACAAAATTCAAGTGCAAAACCGTTCAGCTATTTATACAGCATACACTGCTTTTCCCTAACAGAAAAAGCAAGAGACAAACAGAAACAGAAGAACAAGGGCAGGAAGGGCAAGAGGAAGAGCAGTTCTTAAGTCTCCCAAAATCCATATTGAGGAAAAAGTATATAGTTCATCAATAGTATGACTGTTTCCTAAAAACTTGTTGCTGCACTAGGATCATCAATTACCATCAAAACAAAATACTTCAGTATTAATCCAGCTTTCGGAAAGAAACGATATATTACCTTCCGTACATGAACTGCATTAAGTGACTCCCTTAATTCGCACTCCATCTGTGTAAGATGTTCCACCTTATTTATCTTATCAGAATTACTCCACCAGCTACAACCATGCAGAGGAGTTAGGTCAATAAAAGATGAATGATGACATTAGTCATTTAGCCCATATGATCTAGTTCCAACTGTATATTAACTCAATCACTGAAGCAGCATATGTGGATTAAAATTAAAGCAACTGATGGGCCTATAATCACACAAGATGGTATTAATTGGGCCTACAATCAAGCAGAATGCTATTGATTGCGTATAGATGTCCAACAAAAGTGTCCAAACAAGAAAAGTGACTAGATATTCCTCAAAAGTTTCTTCAGATACATTCAAAAAGCAAATGCAAATTACGATTACTCAATTTATTTTCGCAGTTGATAAAGAGGTCAATTTATGGCGCCATTTGAACACCAAAAAGGAAAAAGGAAAAACAAAGGAATGCACAGCTATACCTGAGTCTCTTTTCTACATCAGTAAGCCGAAATTGCAAGACTTTCACTTGGTTGTGCAATTCCTGTCAGCGCCAATTACTAAAAACAATTATATACAAGACTTAAGTTTTACAACAGAAGCCAAAATGGAGTTGACAGAGTACAATACTGCATACCTCAACTGATGGATAACTGCAACAGAAACAAAAAAGGGGGAAAGACAAGGTAAATGGTTAACATGATGCCTTACAACCTTGAAAAAGAGAACCATTCTTTTCGTTAGGTACAAATTTGAAAGAAAAGATCCTCAAATTGATTAAAGCTACTTACCTAGCATCTAGAAACTCTTGCACACCTACATCGCTGTCAAGCTTCTTAAAAGTTTTCCTCAGTGTCTGTAATGTAACCATTAACATTTTGATTACATTCAACTGGATGAAGAAATAAAAACAAACCAGAGAAAGCAGAAAAATCAGATTGGTTATGAATATCAAACTTACTTCAAGGCTCTCCAACTTCCTGTTTTAAGTTCAAGATTAACAGAAAACTGGTCATTTAGCCTCTATATCATATACTCTTAGATGGGACTAATCCAAATAGGCAAGACTGTTTTTTGTACCTTTTTGCCCTTTCTTGAGGAGTCAATTGAGCAAATTTTGCAATTATTTCGTCAAAATTGCTGAAGACATGCAACAGAAATTAGGGATCGAATAATCCTATAGTTCACCATAATGATGAAGGACCTGTGATTAGCTAGTGACAGATAAATAAAGCACAAGGACTAAATCAGCACAGAAGACTAACTCTGATTAAAGGCTAATAGTAGAAAATAGCAATTAAAACCTTCCTTCTGCACTTTGACTATTTAGAAGATCATATTCTAGAGGAGTAAAGACTCTTCATACCAGGTACTTAAAAATGAGAAGAACATCGCTCAGTTTGACCTTTGCATGCCCAGTGCACGACGCTAGAAGTTTGGGAACTTGCCAAAGATAGAGTAGGGTCACCAATAGGCAATAAAGTAACCTGTTGTGTCACATCCCCCAATGAAAAGATCAATGATACTACGTAACAATCCTAATCTCCTAGATCATTACATACACAAATGATATTCCATGGATTTCAACTAAGGTACAATCACAGTGGTCCTCGATGAGACTAAATACAATCTAAACGCTAAAGAACTAATCTAATTACTCATGACTTTCAATCAATCCACGTGCCTCTAACCAATTCGAATAATGACATATACTAGTTAATAAAAGTTACAGGAAAGAAACTAGAATGGTCACTGCAGAATATTAATAGCATGTTAGCTAGGGTACGTAGTACCTTCGTTCTCCTTGAAATAGCGTTGGTTTTCCAGTGGGAGAAAACATAAG
This sequence comes from Nicotiana undulata, assembly GCA_005239495.1. NCBI lineage: Eukaryota > Viridiplantae > Streptophyta > Magnoliopsida > Solanales > Solanaceae > Nicotiana > Nicotiana undulata. Next base: position 8,339 of record MDKH01105783.1, on the reverse strand, counting down.
AAGGAGAATGTCGATATCACACAACACTGAAATCTCCTTAGCTTTCTTCAAGATTCCAGACCTTCTTTTGCAATAAGTGACTTGCCGGTTACTACTGCTCTCTAATCTCCTCATGTTGATCCTTACCCTTCCCATCCTATAGTATAAACAACCAAAATGAACATGGAGATTAGGTTAAACCACCAAATTGAAATGGAATTAGGCTACAAATACCTTTAGGCGATAAGCTCAAGTAGAAAAGCAGTCGAGAAGGGAGGAGTAAACATGTGTTTCCCTATATATATATATAGTTACCGGGAGTGGAGGCAGCACAGGAATCTCGACTGTCTATTTGAAAGAGATACTCCGTTCCCGCACTTTGGAACTTGGGATTGCTCGTCCTAACTGTAAGTCCCATGTGATGCACTTTGTCAAACTCGACGTTTCAGGCAAGTCCCCGATCAAAACCAGGGGCGGATTTTGTAGTTTTGATGGTATCTCATAACTGTTCGTTTTTTACTAACGCCACTCGCTACACAAGTAGCTTCTCAATTTTTTATTAGGACACTCAACACCATAGAATTAACATGCTCACTCTACCTGTCCAAATTTTTACTAGACGAGACCGTCCAAAATGTAACACGCTTCAAACTTTGTTGCTATTCTGTCGAAAAGAAAAATGTACAAATTTATAATTATATTGGTTACCCAAAAAATATATAACATATGTATATAATAAATAAATATATATATATAAATAGTATATATTTTATCGATTATTATTGTTGGGAGCGACTAAAACTATGCATTCTCAATTAAATACTCGGCAACAACTTATTCGCACCAAGAATGTGTTTGCAGATACTGTTTTCACTTAACCATGGTTAATTAGTGCTATTTATAATTTAATCATAGTACGTCATTACAGTTTGGTGTGTAAATATCGTAGAATTTGGTATAAATACGATGCAGGTTAATATATTTTTTGTAAATACTCTATGCAGTACGACAATTAAGAATATGTTTGAAATAAATTCAAACTCCGAGGAAGAAGTGTTTGCTGTTTCCAGACAAGCGGATATCTCAAACCAGCAGCACATTATAGTTAGTAATATCGTATGGAATACAAATGGAAAAAGAAAGAAAAGCTCTATTTGATTAAATGGACGACTAAAAGGTATTGTGAATATTTAAAAAAAGAGCATAAATCTGATTTCATCAGTTTCTTCTTAGAACAACCTCTTTTGCGTTATCCCTTCTACATTAATTCATTTTCTTCCTTCCTTCAATGAAACGATTAATTTGAGGTTCGTCTGCAACTTTCACTCCAAATATTCATAATTCATTACAAGACAATTGTGGACGAAGACAAAATTAACTTGTAATCCCGTCAGCTTTATCTAGTGTATCGTATACTAATTCCTTTACGGAGTAACATGACAGGGTATATTTTACAAAAGCTCGTATAAGTATGACTTTTTGATATAACTTTGTTTTTTCGTACAAAAATTATATAACTATGATTTTATTTTCATCAAAGTCATATAATTTTACTTTCTCACACAAAAAATTATAGTGGTCGAAAATTAAATTGTACAGTAGTATTCTCTTATTTTACGTTTTTCTTATTTTCAATCTAATAAATATTATCCAAATAAAATAGGAGAAATATTAGTATATTTTTATCCGTTCCCAAAATAATAGCCGATAAAATATTTTTTTATATATGTGTATAATATACACATTATCTATATATTTTGGCTAGCAAGTGCAATTAGTTTCGACCGACCGATTAATTTTATATTTTCCCCTCAAAATAGGAATGACCCAATACTCATATACGTAAGTTAAAATAATAGTAAAAGTGAATTTTCTCCCATAAGAAATTTAGTTCGGAATGCATGAGATTCTGACAAAAAAACAAGGAAGTAAAAGGTATAATTAGAGCACTTGAAATAAAATGCTATCAAATTGAATAATAATATTGAAAAGAAAAATAAAAGATAAAAGTATCATGTTTTGAAGGATTAGTATTCACTTTTAGTATTATTTTAATTATTATATATGAGTATGGGGTCGGGTGGGCCAGATCGGGTTGGCTCATCCCTATTTTAATTGGATTGTTATTTATTGGACTGAAAATAAGAAAATAAAAAACTACAAAATAAGAAAATACTACTGAAAAATTATATTTGTGTGAGTTAGTAAAAGTTTTATAATTTTTGTGTGAGAAAACATAGTTATATGAGTTTGGTGAAAAAAAAACATAATTATATGATCATATGTAAAAATTAGCCCATTTAGGCAAATACACATCTAACCCAATTATTACGGAGGGCAAATCCGTATCAGCATAACTCAGGGATAAATTTGATCTTTATCCATATTTAATTGGGCAAAAAAAGAAGATCTCTTTGTACAGAAGCAATACACCCGAAGGATAAGTCAATTCTAACAATTTTGATGGCGAAATAAAAATATCATGCTAGTCTTTTTTACAGCTATGCTATACATATATTCGTGCTACATCTTCACAGATACTGTGTACATTTTAATATGAAAATAATAATACTTCCTTGATTCAAATTTATGTGATGGTATTTGAATTTCTTTCAGATGCATTTTAATCAATTTCAAGCTCAAATAAAAGAGGAGAATTACCATAATGAAACTTGCTCACATAAAGAGTGTCTTAGCTCTTTGGTCTCCAATTCAAGCATCTTATAATCAAAACAGGTGAACGCTATCCAAGGTCCAATTCGGAAGCTACAGACTTAACAACATTTTGGACAACACACCAAATTAATAACATCATAAAGTACCAACTAAAAACAGTACTATAATTTTGTTCCTATTTTTTTTGTTTGTATTTCTGAGCCTTCTAGCTAGTGGACAACAAACAGCCAACATCTGGAGGCAATCCGATATGATCATTAACTGATGTGGCAACTCCAATGCTCTTCACTCCATGTTCCTCCACATACATAGCAAAATTCAAATTTGCACCTGAATCCACAATATATAGGATTAAGCCATATGTAAGCACATCAATAATTACTCTAAATCAGTAGTATAAATTATAAGGAAATTAATCTTCCCACCACCACAAAAGTATAGGATTAAACAACAAACTAACTAACCAGCATGTTATGTGTATACAGCCATCAGCCTTCTGCACAAGGTGTTTGCATTTAGGACATTTCATCCAGTTAGATTTCTTAGCAAGTTCCTCAACTTTTAAATCATCTCTGTCTTTTCCTTCCTTTTGAAACTTGTCACAATCAAACCCAGTATGCCAAGGGACACCGCATGGCGCACAGAACAGCCTTCGGCATAAAGGACATAACTCAATTGTGTCCTGATCACGATCATAAAATAGCAGCCCTGAACAATCTCTATAAGGACAATACAATTTTTCATAAGCAAGAAGACTTGACTCGCTCAATCCCTCTTCCCACCTCGCAAAAACATTTTCTGGAACGATGGACTTGCAAGATTCAGGTTCAATTATTGCGCGGCATCTCAAACCTGGGCAAGTTACAGGAAAAATGTTCTGTTGAATCTTGGATTGGACATGTGAACATGTGCAGTCAGAACAGAAAGAATGATGAGAACAATTTTCGAGTTTGAACATTTCATCTGTTCCTTTTGTCTCCATGCAAATCTCACAGTAAGCTTGGGATGATTCAGGGAATTCTTGGATTGTTGATGATGACATGTGATGATGGAAAATTCCTAAAGTGGCTGCAAGAATCTCTTGGATCTGCAATTCCTCTGCGCACTCATCATCTGATACTATAAGCACGCGAAAATCTTCATTTTCTTCAAACACTTTGGAAATTATGTCTGCCATATATGGAATTGATCACTGGTTGGTTTAGATTTTTTCTTGAAGATCTTTGTTGATTTGTAAGATTATTTGATGTATTGCAAAGGGTTTTATATTGTCCTTCTATTATTGGATATTGCATATAAAATAAAGGACAAATTAAGCTGTCTTCATTAAGTTACACAGAAAATACTTGGAGGGCAAGACTATAGACTTGGAGCAAATAGGGATCAGTCTTCTAATGACACAAGCAAAATGATAAGCAACTGACGTTTGCAGTTTTAACCATTTCCTGTTAACTCCTTATGCTAAATGCTAATGACATGTTCCTAGCAGGGACCAAGAGCTAGTAGTTTGTAATAAATTATGTGGGATGTGAAGGATTTTCCACCCATTGACAAAGTCCAAATCAATTTAAGGTCTTCGGAAGTAAATTAAAGTGAAAACACCGTTTACAAACTAAGTAATATTTCCACCGCCCAAAGACGACAAAGAATAAAATTTAGTCTACTTACAGATTCTTACTTGAGGATCTCAAATTGCTACAGTAATGAAAAACACTTGCTGGCATTTGGTTGAAAAGTTCTAAAATTCAGATGGCAAAAATAAAACTGAATTTTTTCAAACTCTTTGTTTGGACAGTTTTTGTCCACCAGTGCTCGAATTTTCCTAAAAATGAAAAAGGACAGTCCGGTGCACAAGCATTTCGCGTCCATATAAAGGTTGCGTCCAAGGAACGTGTTGTAGGCAGTCTATCCTGATGTAAACATCATCACTGCTCGAACTCCTAAACTATAGGTCTCACGTAGATAACTTTACTATTATTCCTATGCTCCCTTTTGCGTCAGGTAACAGAGATAAATTCAATGCTAATCTAAACACATAAGGATTTGAAAATCAGAAAACTGCTAGACTGCACCTGCAATTCGTGGGCCATGGCCCTTGCGATTCTAAGAATTCTAAGCCGCTCGCATAGGAAAATTATTATCAATACATTCACCGATCAATGAAAGGGAATTTTCAAAAACCACTATTGTTTAGTGGCTATTAACTTTCTATAGCTATTATATATTCTTTCCGTTCTAATTTATGTGAACCTATTTGACTGTGCACGGATTTTAAGAAAAAATGAAGACTTTTAGAGTTTGTGGTCCTAAACAAGTCAAAAAGGGGCTCACCAGAGACGGACCCAGAAACGCGACGGGGGCACATTAATCTGCTCAATCAGTGCCTCCTAAATACTTATATGTATATGTGTGTGTATATATATATAGGATTTCGGTCAAAGTTTACGGGGTCCGGTGACCCCTTACCCATACACATGGGTCCGCCTCTATGGCCCACAGTATTTGTGTGGTTATAAAAGCTTCTCATTCATAGTAGAATTGTAAGTTTTAGCTAAATTATTACCAAATTTAGAAAGGGGTCATTCTTTTTTGAACGGACCAAAAAGAAAATAGGTTCACATAAACTGGAACAGAGGGAGTACATAATTACTTTTTATAGGTACTATTCAGTTGTTACGGTAGTATATTCGTTTTATTCGCGCTGATATATTCATGAATACAACAACAAAAAGTGCCTAAAAATCAGGGTAGTCCAGTTGTACAAGCATATATTCACATGTATTCACGTTGTTGTATTCATAAATACAACAACAAAAAATACTTAATCATGGCAGTCCAGCTGTACGCGCATGTATTCACGTTGCTGTATTCATAATACAACAATAAAAAGTGCCCAAAATCAGGGCAGTCTAGTTGTACTTGCATGCATTCACATGCATTTGCGCCATGTATTCATGAATACAACAGCAAAAAGCACCTAAAATCAGGGCAGTCCATCTGTACGCACATGTATTCACATGTATTTGTGTTGTTGTATTCATGAATACAACAGTAAAAAAACGCCTAAAATCAGGGCAGTTCAGCTGTCACATGTATTCGCGCCATGTATTCATGAATACAATAACGACAATCACCGTAAAAATATGTACGTCCAGTTGTATAAGAGAGAAAAAACATAAATAGCGTATTTCATGCCTCAATGGTAGTATATACCATAAATACTTATTTTGCTATAAAATATAAAAGGTAGCTATAAAAATAGTATTTTAAAATAATTTTGATTTATAATAAATAAGGTGTATAACTTTGCTATAGGAGGTAAAATTTTCTTTAATCAACTACGCTTGCGACTCATGGGCCATGGCGTTTGCAAACATCAATATTTAGAATTCTAAGCCGCTCGCATAGGAAAATTATTATCTTTTTTTTTTTTTTTGGAAAAAAAATGCTTATATTAACAAATTAAGTCACATTACAGGGAGTGGGAGTGGTGGGCCTTGATGGATCCACCGTACAAAAAGGTGTTAGAACTAGCGGTTGATGTAGTAGAAAACTATTACAGGCAGTAAGTGCTAATTGTAATTCAGAAAAAGTTGTAGTATTGTCCATACAAGTTGAAGAGCCTCGCAGCTGCCGAGTGCCCATATGGTCAGTCATCAGGTCTGCTCTCAAAAAGGTTGGAGGAGTCAAAAATATCATGGTAGTATTTCCATAGCTAAGGTGGCTCCATGCTTTGCTAGTTTGTTTGCGACTTCATTAAGCTCCCTGTATGTGTGCGAAACTCGTGGATTACCCAGCTGGTGGAGAAGAAACATGCATTCATGTAGAAGAGATGAGTAATGGAGATTATGGTTGTGGAGCATATTAATTACCTCGGTGAAATTCATTTGTATTTCCAGTGGCATCAGGTTATGTTGTAGAGTTGTACGTAGTTCTTCAAGCAAGACATGAAGTTCCATTGATGTTGGAGTGCCTTCATGGCAAGCAGCATATCCCATCACCCAATGTCCATTGTAGTTCCTGAAGACTCCTCCAAAACCATTCTTCGTTGTAGAAGATGTGGAGGCATCGTCGCAGTTGAGTTTATAGAATCCTTGCGCCGGAGGATTCCATTTGATGGCCATTGAGGGAAGAGTTTGACAAGTGCGTGTACTATTTTTCACTAGATAAACGTACTCAGCGGCTTCTGCTATTATGTGATTTGTATTAGGGTAATTCTTATTTTTGCCAAATATACTTCGATTGCTACTTTTCCATACATGCCAGAGTGCGTAAGGGATTAGGGTTTGTGATGGGAGATTACGTGGAAGTTTGTTGAGCGGTGATAAGTTGGAAGAGTCTTTATATAGGTTCCTCCTAAAAATTGTGTAGCAACTGGACATGTGCATGGAGACCTAGATTCTGCCAAATTATTTGTGCATTTGGATAGTGTAATATGAGATGTTCGATATTTTCAGGTGCTCTATTACAAATGCCGCACATAGGTGTATTTACGATGTTGATATGATGGAGGTAGCTCGCAGTAGGTATTCAATGGTGCCTGACAATCCATATGAAGTATTTTATTTTGGGCGGTGTTGGTAATGCCTAGATCCATTTGAAGGAAGAGGGGGAGTGTGAATTGTGTATTTTGTAGTATAATGATTTTATGGTAAACATCCCAGTTGAGCTTAAACCCCAGATTATTTTGTCGAAAGAGAAAGGAGTAGTTATGTATATATTTTTGAGTGAGTTCAGTAATTGAGGTGGGAACTCAAAGGGGATGAGATCCAAGTTTAGTGAATTGTGGGTTGTATAGTTAGCAACCGTGGGATTTTGTTGATGCTTTGGTAATGGGCCTTGTATGAGTTGTCGGAGTATCTTTTTTGGCACCATCCATGGCTCCGTCCAAAATTGCACATGAGTACCATTTGAAAGGTTCCGAGTAAGGCCTTCTTGGCAATAAGACCAACCTTGTTGGATGGCCTTCCAAGTATTGGTTGTGGAGCTAGGGTTTTTACGAGGTAAGTATTTAGCTAGGAGTATTGATACCCAATGTGAATTGGGTGAGTTAAACAACCTCCTCGCCTGGGCTCCTAGTAGTGCATGCTTTCTATGAATTAGGTTAAGTATGGCCATACCTCCGTCATTCTTATCAAGCTGTATAGATTTTCATTTGATTAGATGGAGTTTTCTTTTTTGTAGAGTAGTACCCCATAAAAATTCTATTTGGTATTTTTCTAGTATCCGAGATATATAACCGGGCAGTTGAATCAATTGCATTATGTGATCTGGTAAACAGTTGGCTTTGATTAGAGTGGTACAGCCAACCATTGATAGCATATTAGTCTTCCATCCGAACCGCTAAATTTTTGAAACCGCTAAATTTCAAACCCGTGAACTTTATAATTTATAAATTCGTAATCTTCCAAACATATTAACCTCTGAACGCATTTCGAACTTGTAAAATTTTGAATTTGTAAACCGAATGAAAAATTGAAAACTGAAAATATATATAAAAAAATATTTTTTCCGAGGAGAGGGGGAGAGGGAGTGTGCAGAAAAATGAAAAAACAAAAATTTAAAATTACAAAAAAAGAAAGTATGCGTGGGGGTGGTGCAGAAAAAAGAAGAAACTAAAATTTTAAAATTACAAAAAAAAAAGTTTTAAAAAAACTTTATTTTGCGGGAGTGGGAGCAGTTTG